>WNWK01003076.1:110780-181247 GCA_009830355.1 Cherax destructor
TTGTTTTCAATGGGCCTGGACATGGAGAGGCATGGGGAGCGTTTAATAAAGGAATGGGGGCAAATTTTTTTGGGGATCAAAAAGTGTTGGAGGGGGGCAGGATATTTTGTAAGGGGGATTCGGGGAAATTTTAGCCGGACTTGGGGTTCGGGTGGGAGTAAATCCTGCACTTTAAAGGGGGTTTGGGATATTGGCTGTTGGGGGGACATCTAAACGTATATCTGGGCCCCTCTGCAAAGAAATGATTGTGTGTGAATGATGGTGAATGATGTAAGTTTTTTTTTTGGGTCCCCTCCCTTTGGGTGGAAGAGGGCCCGACTTATTGAAAAAAAAAAAAAAACAGGTTTAAAATACCCATAACACCGGGGGCCCTTTCCCCAGACTACTAAAAACATATTTACAAGGAAATTTTATATTACAATTGTTTAAAAGTGAAATTTCCCCCGGGAAATTTGGGAAAAAGGTTCATTGTTTTTTTTAAAAGGTTATCCTGCATTAAATCTCATAGTGTACTTTTTGGGCCCAAAAATTTTCCCATTTGTAAATAAATTTTAAAAAATCGGGAATAAGTAAGGCATCTTCCTGGCAGTTCCCCCCCTGTTTGCTGATGGGGAAGCTGATTTGTCCGGGTCCTTGTTTCATTGTTTAGTTATGCTAATTGTTGTTTCCCCCATGATGTACTGAAAAAACCCCCACCTTTTTTTAAAAATTTTTAAAAAAGGGGCATGAAGATGTTAGGGGGGCCCCGAAGAATTGAGCTAGAAAAAAATATTGGCGGGTGGCATAATTAAAAAGGGATAAAAAATTTTGCGTATTAGTACATCAGAAAAGTTACCACCCCAACTTTATTTGGCCATTTAAAAAAAATTAAAATATTCTCTGGGCATTCCTCCAAGCAGTTTTTAAATTCCTTTTATTTCCCGGAGTACCAAAATGCTTTTAAAAAATTCATTTATCCCCCCTTGTATCCATCAAAAACCACTACAGTCAAGTCCCCTCTTACTAATGCATTTTTATTTTGTGGAAAATGACTCATGTGTTAAAAACATTGAGGTCATGTGCTCATTTAATTTTATTATTTTTTTAGACTTTTAAATATTTTTCCTCTTATTTAATCAACATTTACAGTTTTATAATCATTCTTTATCCTCATTTCTTCTTTATTAACACCTGAAAAATAAATTTCTGCAAGGGGTTTTTTTAAAATCCCCCTAGAATCCGTCATTATGTATTCACCTGGGAGTTCTCAAGCGAAGTGGCAGTTTGCATCCATTTTTAACTTTGGAAAAAAATTTTTTGGGGAATGTTATGGGTACTGTCTTTATTATAATAAAAAAATTTATTAAATAGAAATAGTGGATAGTTTTTTGATAAAAATAAATGGATCTTTATTTATGTAGGTTTTTTTTTAACTTAATAGGATTAGTTTTTTTTTTTTGTTGTATACTTGTTGGTTTCATTTTTTGATTAGGTTTTGGCTTGTGGTGTTAGGGGATAGTTTTTTTCCCCTTTTTTATAGTCAGCAGCACTGAATAACCTCAAATAAAAGTGTTTGAAATCTCACAACCCTTCTTTGTGATAAACCATAAAAAAATTTCACAAAACTTTTCTCAGTTGGTCACCAGAATAAATAAGGGGGGGGCGGTTTTTAAAAAAAAAAAAAGTGTTAAAAAGTTTAATGGAGTTGGAAGAGGCCATACAAAATGTTTTTTTTTCTGGTTGAAACTTTCAGAATAAAAAACCTCCCCCCCATGCCAGAATTTTTCCCTGAACAATTTAGATGTTTTCAAGAGGAAAGTAAATCATTACCTCTGTGTGGGGGGGCAGATCAGCCAGGCTGTGGTTTTTTTTGGGCCACCAAGCTGCTAACTCAAATTATACAGGCAGTCAATACAAAAATCATGGCTGTAAACTGGGCTGCAAGGGGAAAAAAATATGTTAACCAGTCACAGGTATATCACCAGTTACAGGTGGTGCCTTAATACGTTTAAGGGGGGAAAAACATAAAAAACAGCAAACCTTTTTTTAAAATTTACGTTTTTCTCGGAAGGGGGTTTCAAGTTATGGGGTTTCCCTTAAATTTGGGCTTTTCATTTGTAGTTTTAATTATTCATTTTTTTTTGATGGAAACCAATAAAAAAGTTAAATTATCCACTTTTTTCTGGTTCTTTTGGGGGCAAGGGGTGAAGGAATGTAACATTCTCCTTTCCAAACTTTAGGGGTAACTGCACTTAATTTCTCAGGGGAAAAGGTTTTGGGGCAGGGGGAAAAAGAAGGGGGGAAGTGAACAGAGTTGTGTTGGGGGGTGGGGGGGTAAAAACAGATCAGGAAGTTAGGCATCTGCACAAGTAGAATTCTGTAGAGGGATACCATTCTAGGCATAGTGTATCATGGAATTCTACTCTTTCAGATACAAATTTCCCAAAATCTTGGGTGTCACCTGTATTTTTTTTATTCTTCATTTTAGCCCCCCCTGAAAATCTCACCTCCCTTTTTCTGTCACCTGACCCAAATTCATTCTTAGAAACTGACGGGGTTTGGCCTTTATATGTAAAAAGGGATTGTTTTTAGAACTTGATGAGAAAAAAAATAATATTTTTTTATTATGCTCTGTCTTTTTGATTTACTACATGATCACATACTGCCTATCCAAAGGTGGGGGGTTCAAAAAACTGGTACTCCTTGCCTTTCCTTGGACCCATCGATTTCCTCCCATTACCCCGGGCTGTTGATTCTAATGGTTTATAATTGTAATACTGTATGAATAGTGCAGAAACAAAAAGGGAAATTAGTGTTTTATATTACTACAGTGATCTAATACTAAAATAAAATGGACAGAAGCATAAACAATTTTTTGGGGGGTCATGCTTATAAGATTTTATTTTGGGAAAAAAAAATTTTTTTTTCAAATTGGTGATTACATGACCTGCAAAAATTTGCTTGGGGTTTTTCTCAATGGTAGTCAGGGTGTAAAGGCTTGGGCCATTCACAAATCACACTGACAGAAGAGAAGGGTGACCATTATAAATGGTGGGGAACGGGATGGGGGAGGGGAAGAAAAAAAGGAGTGGTAGTAGTGGAGGGGTAGAAAATGGGGGGGGTTTTTTTTTCTTGTGGCAAAAAAATTTTTTCTTTCTCTACCTCTACCGATTTTAAACCCCCTACTTTTCTCTCTCTTCCCCATCCCCCTTGCCTATATATGGCTCATTTTCTCTTCTGTCAGTGTGTTTTAAATGGTCCCCCAAAAAAAAACTGAGATGTGCATAAGCTTTTTTTCCATTTTGGTTATTTGTGTTGTTCCAGTCACAGTATTGTGCCTTTTGTTCTTTAAAAATTTTGTATAAAAAAAAGGGTGCACTTGCAAACCAATCCCAAAAATTGCTCATCGTGTCTTACAGTAAAAGAAATAAATATACAAAAAAATAAGCCTTCAATTAATGTGGGATTATGTTCCCGAAAATTCTAATTTAAAATCGCATTTGGAGGGGAATGTGGGGAAAATACATTCCAGACACCTTGAAATTTGCTGATTGTTTTGAAATTCTATGTATAAAATACCTGTAATGTAATTAATCTTTCCTTACATTCTAGTTGTTGTTGCTTGTTGACATGGAAATGTATGGAGAGGCATTGATGGGCACTCCTGGGCTGAGGTGGATGACTGGTTCTTGTGTTGGTGTGAATGCATAGTTGTCAGTAGTTGATGGTGTACTGGGTGTTCAGGTATTCTGTAATGCATCATCAGTTTTAGGAAATCTCTAGATGTGTCAAGGTTCTCCAGTGAAAAACCTCATTTTTACTAGTAATGTGCATTTGCTTATGTAACTGTTCCACTCATAATGGTATATGTATTGGTTCTTCTATGTCACCCTCTTCTGTTAGTTGCCTCTTTCCTAACTGGGTTGAGCTCCTCCAACATTTCTTCCGTAATTTGTGTTTTATCACCTAAGAGTGCATTTATGTCTTCTCCATGCATCTCTTCAAAGCCCTCACATCTCAGTCCTTGTCAGATCCACAATTTCCTGGACTTGTCTCCTTACTGAGGGACAACCAGAGGAAATGTTGGGCACTTCATCTCATGATATCTTTACATGCATAAGTTCATCTGCAATGTTAAATTTATGCCAAAACTCTGGCATGAAAGTCTGGGAGCCATCACCCATTGTTTTGGGTTGTTTCCTTGACTTTATATAGTAACACTTAAATGTCTTAATTGCTTGATCCAGCAGCTGTATTAAGGATGTCATTTTGAGTGGTAAAAGCAACCTTTACATTTGGGTTCGCAGACAAAAGATTTCAAGAGGACTGAGAATTATCCCAGTGAGAAGAGTAGGAATAAAATAATGCATGAACCGTTTAGCTAACATGGCCTCAGTCATCCATGGTATCTTGTTAGGTTGTCAGGTAACAAGCAGAACAGGTTTGGTCTTGATCCTTTAATACTGTGTTTTTTGCATAAGCTTTCTTTTAAAAATCATTTGGTACATTTGTGCTGAGAAGCAGGCAGAAGCATTACTTAGTTACCTTGATGTGAGGTGCAAGTGTTTCTTACTTGCTAATGAAAGTCCTTGACAGTATAAGCTTCCAATATAACCCAGTCTCTTTAGAATAAGCACTCTAACCGTTCTCACAAAGTCAGCAGGGAAATTTCCTACAACATTGTAATCAGCTGACACTCTCACTACAAAACTTTGTTTTGAAGTTGAATGCACCTTTTAAACTTTAAACCATCCACCACTAAATGTATACAACATTGTTGTGAGGGTTGTCCTTCCTTCCCATACATGGTTTTACAGTGCCTTATCTGAGCACTAAGTGGGACACCTTTCTTTGCTTTCTCCTTGATCCACACAGTCATTAACTTTTCTGTCTTATTTAGCTGTATTGACCTTTGTCATTATTCTTTTCATCATGTCACAATCTGCATTTGCATTGCACAAGTTCCTATTTTCTTCTTATTGTCTATTAATTGAATAAAGCTCCATTCTCAGACCTAAAGAGTGGGCAGTCTCCATCACATGTGCACTGCCTTGAAGCATATCTAAAACATCCACTTTTTTAAACCCTTTCACTCTCCGTCACGTAGAACTACATCATTCAAATCAATCAAATTTTTATTTCCTTGCAAGTTTACATTGTGGTTGACATATTGTAGGAAGTATATTTACATAGGTAGTTTACAGTGAGGGTTTACAATGATTTGCAGTGCAAAAGAGCCACTATCATGCCTTGGCATTACGGGCAGTCTAAACTTAATAGATTACTGATTACTTAACACTAGACTTACAAAACATAGTTTGATCAGGTTGCACTAATTATATAATAGGTTATACATCTATTAAATATATGTTATTCAACATTTGCATTAGGTTAAAATATGAGAATTTATTGTACTTTGAGCATTTACTTTTGGGATTCTGAGGCTAGGGGAGTAACACAGTGAGCAATCATATTTTGAGGCGGTGGAGAGTGATTTGGTAGCTTTGTAGGTAAAGTTAAATACTGAGTATTTAGTTTTGGGTGAGTAGGTGGTTTTAAGAAGTCTTGAATTGATATACAGACAGGGTTCCTTTGGTATATTGAGGCCAGAGTTTCTGGCATAGTTCTATGTCATAAGCTCAGCTTATCCAGATAAGCTGTGAGTGGTAAATTTTGGCCTAGATATGAAAGAATGGGTCTGTGTGGTGTGCGTGCACACTATAAAAAAAAATTCTGCCTCACGCGGTGCATGATAGAAAAACGAAAAACAAAATAGTGCGTGTATGGGTTAAAATAGCAAATTTGATGTGTTTTCTCAGTTGGTTTTTATGGTTTTATTGGCTGTTTCTTGGTATCATTTGACAGAATGGAAGACATATTACTGATTGGTTTCAGGACTGGTAGAAACTTGAAATGGAACTCAAATTAGCAGAAACAACTCACAAAATCGTAATAACAAAATTTGCAAACAAACGAGTATGGGTGGGGTTAGAACCCATGGCAAGTGAGTCATAAAACTCTAGGCCAGTGTGTAAGCCACAGGACCAACTGACTACAATAAGATTCATCTGGCTCATTTTCCATGGGTTCTATCACCACCCATACCGTGGTTTGTTTTAGAGGAAATATTTGAATTATGCTGATATTCCAGAGGACAGGTAAGACCTCCTGCAACCCCTAGTCTGTTTTATGAGTTTTTAAATTGATCTGATACAATTAGTGAGATGCTGTCCACTGTAACTAGTCTTTAAATAACAAAAAGGCACAATACCGTGACTGGAACAATACACACAAACCCGCACATATAAAAGTCGGGCCGAAACGTCGTCGTAAGCTCCTCTCTTTTATATGTGCGGGTTGTGTGTGTATAACTAGTCTTTCCTGTTTTTTTTTTGTTTTTTTTTTCTCTCCTCAACATCATGTTTATATTATGTATATTATCTGAGAAAAAGTAAATCTTCTATTTTTGTGTGAATAAGTGGAATAAGAATCTTTCCTCCGTGAGCCATGTGTGTTTTAAAAGTCAACTAAAATGCCAGGAGCAATGGGCTAGTAACCCCTTTTCAAATACAACTTATTAAAAATAAAAAGAAGAAAACCTTTGAGTTGGGATGTTTGAATGTGCATGGATGCAGTGTGGATGATAAGAAAGAGATGTTTTTGGATACAGTAGACCCTCATTTAGCACGACTTTATGTTGCGCGTTTTGGGTATTACGCGATTGAAGAATTGCGGCACATTTTTATCTAACACGACGTAAACCTTATATTACGCGATTCGCTGGAGGGAAAAATTTTGAGCCGCGGTCGCCTGCAGTAGGTTAAACCATTGAGTCAGTGGGGTCCTACTAAGGGTGGCTATGAGCCACAACAAATGTTTAATGCTGACGAGACAAGTGTTTTCTGGAAGAAAATGCCAACATGAACTTATATCAGTCAGCAAGAGAAAAGTGCACCAGGCTTCAAGACAGCAAAGGATCGCTTCACCTTGCTCCTTTTGGGTAATGCATCAGGTGATTTCAAGTGTAAGCCCATGGTTATTTACCGCTGTAAGAATCCTCATGCTTTGAGGAAAAGGAATTTGTTTTCCTTCGCACAAACTAAGTTTATTCAGGTATACAGAGATAGTTACATTGATTATCATACATAGCAGCATATGTGTAGAGAACCTAGGATAACCCAAAGTGTTATCCTAGAGAACCTGTGTATACCTGAATAAACTTATAGTTTGCAGGAAGAAAATACAACCATTCCCTTAAGCGGCCGGTGCTAATGTTGTGGAACAGCTGGGGAGACCACCCGCCTTCCCATGCTACCCCTCCCCCAACAACACCCCACCATCCCAGCATTCGTATTCCATACGCGTCAAGCCAGCTGTGTTTGTCAAGAATAAGAGTGAATTGTGTTTTGATCTTTAAATTACTATATCTTGTATCTGCCAAGCAATCATGTCACCCAGTAGGCATACAAGTGTTGCTCAAAGTGGCAAGAAAATGTTTAAGCATTTATTAAGTCTTAGAACTAACGAAGAAAAGATATTCTTGACTGACTTAGACAAGACATAACCTGTGGCTGTATGAAGTGTTACTTGTACACAAGATGTAACATAAGTTTGTGTGACTACTGACTTACTGAATGACTTGACTGACTTACTGAATGACTTGACTGACTTACTGAATGACTTGACTGACTTACTGAATGTCTTGACTGACTTACTGAATGTCTTGACTGACTTACTGAATGTCTTGACTGACTTACTGAATGTCTTGACTGACTTACTGAATGTCTTGACTGACTTACTGAATGCTTGACTGACTTACTGAATGACTTGACTGACTTACTGAATGACTTGACTGACTTACTGAATGTCTTGACTGACTTACTGAATGTCTTGACTGACTTACTGAATGTCTTGACTGACTTACTGAATGTCTTGACTGACTTACTGAATGTCTTGACTGACTTACTGAATGTCTTGACTGACTTACTGAATGTCTTGACTAACTTACTGAATGCTTGACTGACTTACTGAATGTCTTGACTGACTTACTGAATGTCTTGACTGACTTACTGAATGACTTGACTGACTTACTGAATGACTTGACTGACTTACTGAATGACTTGACTGACTTACTGAATGACTTGACTGACTGACTTACTGAATGACTTGACTGACTTACTGAATGACTACTGACTGACTTACTGAATGACTTGACTGACTGACTTACTGAATGACTTGACTGAATGACTTGACTGACTGACTTACTGAATGTCTTGACTGACTGACTTACTGAATGTCTTGACTGACTTACTGAATGTCTTGACTGACTTACTGAATGTCTTGACTGACTTACTGAATGTCTTGACTGACTTACTGAATGTCTTGACTGACTTACTGAATGTCTTGACTGACTTACTGAATGTCTTGACTGACTTACTGAATGTCTTGACTGACTTACTGAATGACTTGACTGACTGACTTACTAAATGACTTAACTGACTTACTGAATGGGCTGACTTACTGAATGACTTGACTGACTTACTGAATGACTTGACTGACTTACTGAATGACTTGACTGACTTACTGAATGACTATATTAAATTTAGAGACACTCAGTACAACCATCGACTTCAGTTCCAGAATCTCTACTATCCACCTCAGCCCAGTAGGGCCACAGCATAACTCTCCACTCTCTCTCACAATCATCCACAAACATCAGCACCCACAATTTAAGGTAAATACTATTATTTCTGTTACATTTGTAGTCATAAGCAGTAAAACAACATAATACATCACGATAATGAACTACAATTACATATTCTCTTTTATATTTGTAAGATCTGTTGGTCTAAAAAAACTTGTTTGGCTTTTTGGGGACTCTCAGGAACGTAACCCTATTTTTCCCATAAGTTCTTTTAATTATCTAACACGATTTTAGTTAACACGACGTTTTCAGGAACGTAACTACCGTGCTAAATGAGGGCCTACTGTATTATGAATGAAAGAAGATGGATATCCTGGCTCTTTGTGAAACAAAGCTGAAGAGGGATAGGAGTTTGTGGGAGAAATAAATGGGATTAGGTCAGGGTTTTTAATAGAGCTAAGGAAGGGGTAGCAATAATGTTGAAGGATCAGTTATGGCAGGAAAAAGGGAAATATACATGTATAAATTCAAGGATTACATTTAATGCTGTTGCTTGTTGACTTCCTGACTCTGTGGAAGTCGGTTGTTCAACATAAGTGCTTGGGCATAATGCTGTATGATGCATACCCTTGCATTTAAAACACTTCTTCAGTGAGAATTTACCTCTCTTGTGTTCACCTAAACACTTAGTGCACCTTTTCAGCTGTTGAGGACATTGTTTCCGTGCCTCCATTGTTGTGTATTGAATACAATACTGTGCCCAATGTGTTCCATCACAAAGTACATATTTTGGAGTATGTTTATGTGTGACAGTCTGTTTACTGTCTGTTGTACTCACAGCTTGGTAAGTGCCTACATGGGATTTCCCATTCTGTGATTTAGTGGGAGTAGGTACAGTGGACCCCCGCCTAACGAACAAAATTCATTCCAGAAGCCTGCTCAAGTGCCATTACCGAACGAATTTACTTCCTTAAGAAATAATGTCACGTAGGTTAGTCTATTTCAGACCCCCCAAAAATACACTTCCACAAGCACTTACAATATTATACTTACATAATTGTACGATTTCCGGGGTGTTCATTAGGCGGGGGTCCACTGTATACTTTTTTTATACTGAGTTGAAGTTTTATTATCCACAAGGATTGGTGGATTTATCATCTTGTCTCGTTGCTTGCATGCAAGAAACTATTGATTGTAAACAATTGCTAATTTCTTCACAAATGAAATAGCATTTATTGAACATAATATTTAAACGTTCAGTGGTTTGTGGTGACAGTTTATCTTGTACAATACCACTGATAAACCAATCACATTGCTTTAGGTCATATTTAACTCCTAGAGTTCTGAGACTATTGTCTAATGTGATCCTAAATGACTGTAAGTCTGAAAGACAATGTTTGGGTGGTTTCAAGCTTGATATTAAGACTGCATGTCTAACCCTGGCTTTGTCAGCATCAAAGTAATTATCTGCTAAGACACGTAAAGCTAAAGCATAATTGCCTTTGACCACCGGAAATCATTTAATCAGTTCATAGGGTTCTCCTTTCACAAGATATTTAAGATAGTTGAACTTAGCTATCTCATCTATATCAGTACAGTGGACCTCCGAGTAACGAACACCCCGGAAATTGTACAATTATGTAAGTATAATATTGTAAATGCTTGTGGAAGTGTATTTTTGGGGGTCTGAAATAGACTAACCTATGTAACATTATTCCTTAAGGGAGTAAATTCGTTCGGTAATGGCACTTGAGCAGGCTTCTGGAATGAAGTTTTTACGTTACTCGGGGGTCTACTGTACGTAAATTCACTAAAGAATGGAACCCACTGATAAACTTCATAATTGTTGCCATGAAAAATAGGCATTGCCAATTTAGGAAGACTGGGTAAGCCAATCCCAGGTGTGGCAAGTGTGACAGGTGTGTGACCACTAGTTACAGTAGGTCTCTGTGACAAAGTTTTGCGACAGGTAGCCTGTATTTCTGTCCACCTTAATTGTTGATCACTAAAAGTATCCAAGACATTTTAATGTCTTCCTCTGATGGGTTAGAATCTAAAAATTCACTCTCATATGTCTCATAGTCTGAATTAATGATTTCCAGACGTTTGTTAAGTAATAATAATAATAATCAATTTTATTTCTTCGCAATTTTACATAGAGATTTACATAGAAGTGCTAGGAGAGCCACTGACATGCCAGGGCATAACGGGCAGCTTAATCTAAAAACTTATGGACTATGTACATAATATGATGATATTTCATTTGGTTAATTATAATATGGTGACACTACATTGCAGCAAGTGTTTAGTAGGATGGTAGTTAATAGTAAAAATTGAAATTATTTTTGAGAAAATGACATTGAGTGTTTTTTTAAATTAATTTACAGAATGCGTATTTAGTTTATGGTGAGTAGGTGGTAATATTACAATGTTATAATAGTACAAATTGAGATTATCTTATAGGAAAAAAATACTGAGCATTTTTTAAAGTAATATTATCATACATAATTATAATAAAAATGGAATTATCTTATAGGAGAAATAACAATGAGTATTTTTTGATTACGAGTATTTAGGTAAGGGTGAGTAGGTGGTTTTTGAGAAGAGTCTTAAAAGGATTCTGAGACAAGGTTATTTTTGTATTTTCTGGTAATGAGTTCCAGAATCTGGGGCCCTTTATGTGCATTGAATTTTTACATAGGTTGCTATGGACGTGGGGTACATCAAAATGTGATCTGTTTCTTGTGTTATGGTCATGGGTCCTATTAAGGTTGGTGAGGAGAATTTTGAGTGGAGGGTTTATATTAGAATGTAGAGTTCTATGTATGTAGTAGGCACAATTATAAGTGTGAATGTTCTTTATGGTGAGTAGTTTTAGGCTTTTGAATATTGGTGGAGTATGCTGTCTAGAGTGGGAATTTGTTATCATTCTGACTGCAGCCTTTTGCTGGGTTATGAGTGGTCTAAGGTGATTTAATGTTGTAGATCCCCATGCACAGATTCCATAAGTGAGATAAGGGTAGATGAGTGAGTGGTATAGTGCAAGGAGAGCTGGTTGAGGTACATAGTAGCGTATCTTAGATAATATGCCTACTGTCTTTGAGATTTTCTTGGAAATTTGTTGTATGTGTGTTTGGAATTTAAGGCTGCTGTCAAGGTGGATTAATAGTAATTTTCCCTCTGTGAGTCTTGTGATGGGTGAAGCATTGAGCGTTATGTTAAGTGGAACATTTGTGGCTTTGCTTCCAAACTGTATGAAGTAGGTCTTGTCAGTATTGAGAGTAAGCTTGTTAGTCGTCATCCATGTTGATATTTTCTGTAATTCGGCATTAACAGTGTTGGCCAGTATAACTGGATTTGGGTGAGAGAAGACATATGTTGTGTCATCTGTAAATAAAATGGGTTTTAGTAGTTGTGATGCATTCGGTAGGTCACTTATGTAAATGAGGAATAAAAGTGGCCCCAGGACACTTCCTTGAGGGACTCCGACTGTAATTTGTTGTGTGGAAGAGTTCGCTCCATTTGTGTACACGTATTGGCTTCTGTTGCTAAGGTATGACTTAAGGTAGTTGAGTGGGTTCCCCCTTATACCATAATGTGCTAATTTTGTGAGCAGTAAATCATGGTCGACTGTATCAAAAGCTTTGCGTAGATCAATGAAGATTCCCAGTGGGACTTCTTTCTTCTCGAGTGCGGTATATTAACTCCAACATGTGCATAATAGCATCGTTTGTGCTCTTGTTTGTCCTGAATCCAAATTGACAGGGGTTGAGTACATTGTGTGAGACGAGGTAGGAATAGATTTGTCTATGAATTAATTTTTTGAAGATTTTAGAAAGCAGTGGTAAATTAGAAATTGGTCTATAATTATTCAAGTCTGTTTGATCACCTCCTTTGTGGATCGGGGTGACCCTAGCTATTTTGAGAATTGATGGAAAGGTAGAGGCTTCAATGGATTTATTGAATAGTGTTGCTATAATTGGTGACAGTACCTGTGAAGCTTTTTTGTACATAAAAGTTGGTTAGCTGTTTGTCTCCTGCCTTGTTTTTAAGGGTGTTGATTATGAGTGAGACTTCAATTGGGTTGGTAGGAGCTAGCAATAGTGTATTAGGGTAGGTGTTTGTGAGGTAGTCTGTTGGACGGGTGTTCGAGCTTGGGATTTTACTTGCTAGATTCTTTCCTATGGTGGAGAAGAAAACATTGTCTGTTTGCTGTCTCAGTAGGTGAGAGTAGGGGTTCATCTGTTTTTGATAATTTGATGGTGTTGTTTTTCGATATCTTTTTATTTCCTAAAATTGCAGATAGGGTTTTTCAGGTCTTTTTCATATCACCTTTTATGTTCTGGAGTCTGTTCTCATAATACAATTTTTTTGACCTTATCAGGCTGGTAAGGATTGATGAGTAGCGTTTGGATTGTTTTCTGGTTATTAGACCCCTTCTGTATTGTTTTTCATATTGGTGCCTTTTGTTAATGGATTTTAGGATGCTGGGTGTTAGCCAGGGATTAAGTCTCTTAGCTGTGATCTGTTTAGTTTTTTTAGGGCAATGTTTGTTATAGAGGTGGTGGGTTTTTTTAAGGAAATTCTTGATGCATTCATTAGTATCTGAATATGTTTCTAACTCATTATGCCAATCAATGTTAATCACAGCTGTTATAAAGTTATTTACAGCTGACTCGTTATGTAGTCTGAAGGTAACTTTTGTAATATCTAGGGGCAATTTACCAAGGTTGGTTATGAGAAAGGTCGGGTAGTGGTCTGTGATTATGCCTGATTTTAGAGGGGATATAGTGTTAGTCCAGATGTGGTCTAGTAATGAGGTACTACTAGTCTCAGAGATTCTTGTAGGTTTTGATATTGTTGGTAGTAACAAGCAGTTGCTCATAGTGTTTGTGAATTCTGTTACTTGTGGGTCCTGGTCGTGTAGGAGATTTATATTGAAATCTCCTGTGAGGAGCAAATGGTCTTTGTTCATGTGTGCATCAGTTATCAGGTTTCCTAGTTTTTCACTAAAGTCGTGAATGTGTGACTGTTGTAATCTGTAGATGTTTATCACTGTGAGGGGTTTTTGCAGGTCTTTTGATTTAAATTTAGCTATAATATATTCTCCATGTTCATCCCTTATGCAAGAGTTATTGATACATTCAAGTTGATCTGTGTAATATATAGCTATTCCACCCCCTCGCTGATCTGTCCTACAGTTATGAATGGCTGTGTAACCTGGGATGGCATAGACATCTGTAGTATCAGGCTTTAGCCAGGTCTCAGTGTGATGATTGACATATTGGTCTGAAGGGATTGGAGTAGTGCTGTGAGGTCATCATAATGTTTGCTCAAAGATCTAACATTGTAATTGAAGATAGTTATGTTATTGTTGGCTCTGAGTAATGTCTTTGCTTGATCTGCTGTGTAATAGTTGCAGTTGCTGTTGGAAACATGTAAGTCATTTAATATTAGGTTGATATCAGGATCAATTCCTGTAATCATAAGATTTGATGTGATTCTATAACTAGACCTGAGAACAATGGATTATACTAAACTTAATAATATAGTACTAGATTAAATTCTTAGGAACTAGTGGATTATTAAAATTTTTAACACTTGTTTACAGAGATATAGGATATTTGACAGAGTTCTTGGCACGTGAATTTGTACCTTAGTTAATTTATACAAATGCAATTTATTGAACTATGGTAGTTATTCTAAAGCTAGGAATAAAGGAGCTAGGGAAAATAATAGCAAACAATGAAAGTAAAGTAATTTAGTACCTGAGTTAGCACCTTAATTATTATAATAAATATTAATATAATAACTGTGGCAGGTAGATAATTTTTTTTTTTTTTTTTAAATAAAGAAACTAGGGAATATAATAGTAAACAATGCGAGTAAATACTTTAGGGAATATAAAAGTAAACAATGAGAGTAAAACACTTTAGCACCAGAATTTTGCACCTTAATTATTTTTAAAGCTTCAAGTAAAGGAGTTATTGGATGAAAGGCAGTACTAGATATTGATTTGTTGAGAACTATTTCAAGAGAATATATAAATGGGGACTAAATTAAGTGGACAGATAGTAAATATGATATAAAATTAATTTAGAAGCAAGATTTGATTTATATTATAAAGTTTAAGCAAGTAATAGCACTAAAAAAAGTACATTGTTTATGAGGTAGTTGGTACTAGCTAGTAAAGTTAGTACAAAAGAATTGCACAATAATGTAGTAAGAACATACACTAATACACCACACGTATATTATGTGTTGAGGACAATTGGCTAATCAGTAATGGTTATGTCAGCTTGTCTAAGGAAGTTGGAGAGATCACGTTCATTTGATATAGAAAATTGCTGACCTGTTGATGCTTTTCGAACTAGTATTTTTCCATCACGAGTGAAGCACTGATGGATTTTGTTCTCCAGTTTAAATTTTCTCAACCTAAACAGAAGGTTTTGACGTTTTCTGGTTAGGCACTCGTTGATGTACACTCCATTTTTCACTGTAATTGCTGATTTAATTAGGTCCTTTTTTGTATCATATGAATGAAGTCTGATCATAATACAGTGGTACCTCGAGTTACGATGGTCCCCAAAATCTCCCTTTTATGTAAGTTTATTTTTTTAAATGCTTTTGTAAGTATATTTTTGGGGGTGTAAAAGGACTAGTCTATTTTACATTATTCCTTATGGGGATAAATTCGTTTGGTAATGGCACTTGAACAGCATTCTCGAACGAAAAAATATCGTAACTCGAGGTACCACTGTACTATGTTTACCTTGTTTTCCTAGCAATCGTGTTTCTTTGATTTCATTACTTTGCACATTAACTTGTAGGTGGTCTTGTAATATGGTGATAGCAGTTTCCTTGCACTGGGATTGAGTTATGTCTCTGGGAATGTGATTGATGTTTATTATAACTGCATCAGACAAGTTATCTTGTTCGGTTTTGTCATCTTGAAAATCAAGATATTCATCAAGTCGAGTGTGCATGTTGTTATTCCAGTCCTTGATTGCTTCTTCCACCTTCATATTCAGAGTTATTTGATCGGTGTGACTGGTTATAGCTGTTTGTAGAGTATTTTCTGTGTCAGTATTTCCCGATGTGATCTTCTCTTCAAGGTTTTGGATCTTGATCTCGAGGTTAGTTATCTTGAATTCATATTTCACTAGTTTTGCTTTGATGTCTTTGTTTTCAGCTTCAAGGGCAATGATGTATTCCCTAATAGTATCAGGAGTAGTCATACCTTGGTGACCAGGATGGAATCCTACGAAGCTGGTGGGGTTGGAGGGAGAGTCAGCCATGTTCGGTGTTATTGTTGTTGTCGGGACCCGGGCGGGGGTGTGGGGGGTTGTTGATGCACCGGCTTTCTGTTGTGCAGACATGTTGTGTTTTAAAGTCCTTAGCGTTGGTTTCTTGTTACTTCTAACTCATCATAGTCTATATTTGTGTCTTGGGTTAACCCTATACAGACTGTAATTAATTGTTCTAATTGGGTAATTTTAGTCTGCAAGGATTTCATTAGTGTTTAATGACAACATTGTGCTAGAATAATGACTAGCAACACACTTAGAGTGTTTAAAACTCCAGCCACAGCTTGTGTTTTGACTGTGTCAACAACACTGCTGACCTACTAACCGTGACCTGAGGGTCAGTGGCCTTGAAGGGTATAGATTACATATAGACGAACCAACACCAAGGGTGTTTGTCCTGAATTGCTGTCTCAGCTAAACACACTGTGTCGCCTTAATGGAACGTTATACACTTCATTCACTTTACATTAATGACTATACACTGTATATAAATGCATAAATGTATATCACACATATATATTCAATGTTTATATACTAGATTACATATAGGAGACCAACACCAAGGGTGTTTGTCCTGAATTCTGTCTCAGCTAAACACACTGTTCGCCTTAATGGAACGTTATCACTTCATTCACTTTACATTAATGACTATACACTGTATATAAATGCATAAATGTATATCACACATATATATTCAATGTTTATATACTTATAAATATCAATGTTAATATGAAAGTTTAAACTTAATATAACTTCCCAAAATATATGAGAGACAAACATAAACACAGTTTCTTCTCTTAATTTATGTCTATAAACATTAAAAACACTGTGTATATATATATGACTGATCCTGGAGGGACTCATATATTCTGGTTTCTTTTGTAAAAACACTAGTTTTACAGCTTTTTTCGAAGAACCTTGGATTGTAGACACTTATACACTGTAGTATAAGTCTTTGGGCCACCATGTGGCCGCTTTATCCGGTTCGATCACGACCAATTTGTGGTATTTCTTACTGGTGGAATGCCAGCTTATACAGTAAAATTTGACACTGTACAGTGGACCCTCGGTTAACGAAATTAATCCGGTCCAGGAGCTATTACTTAATCTGAATCTTTCGTTATCTGAAACCTTATTTCCCATAAGAAATAATGTAAATACAATTAATTCGCTCCACAAAAAATAATCACTCAAAAAAAAAAACAATAACATTTACTTACCTTTATTGAAGAGTTGCAAGCATCTGGAAGGTAGAGTTGCTGACAGGGGCAGGGTGTTAATGGTTGGAAGGGAAATCCCCCTCCAAAAGGACTTCAGGTAACAAGTCCCTCTCTGGGGTTACTTCCTTCTTTTTCTTTTGCGAATGCTACACTCTGCATGAATGCTACACTCCCTGCATGCCTGCTACACTCCTGCATGCCCTACCGCATGCCTGCTACACTCCCTGCATGCCAGCTACACTCCCTGCATGCCAGCTACACTCCTGCAGGGCTGCTACACTCCCTGCATGCCTGCTACACTCCCTGCATGCCTGCTACACTCCCTGCATGCCTGCTACACTCCCTGCATGCCTGCTACACTCCCTGCATGCCTGCTACACTCCTGCATGTCTGCTCCCTGCATGAATGCTACACTCCCTGCATGAATGCTACACTCCCTGCATGAATGCTACACTCCTGCATGAATGCTACACTCCCTGCATGAATGCTACACTCCCTGCATGAATGCTACACTCCCTGCATGAATGCTACACTCCCTGCATGAATGCTACACTCCCTCCATGAATGCTACACTCCATCCATGAATGCTACACTCCTGCTGAATGCTACACTCTCTGCATAATGCTACACTCCCTGCATGAATGCTACACTCCTGCATGAATGCTACACTCCTGCATGAATGCTACACTCCCTGCATGAATGCTACACTCCCTGCATGAATGCTACACTCCCTGCATGAATGCTACACTCCCTCCATGAATGCTACACTCCCTCCATGAATGCTACCACTGAAGTGCCACTAGGAAGCTTCTTTGGACCCATGGTGACTTATTTCACAGTGACAATCACTAAACCACCAAAAAAGACACCAAATATATTGTGAATCTTTGAAAGAGCGCGCTAGGTAATGTTCTCTCAATGGTAAACAACGCTTCACTGGTGTCCTGCGCTTGCGCGGAGCAGGCGGATACGTCTAATACCTTTCGGTAACCGAGGAATTTTTCGCTAACCGATTCCGAAAAAAAGCTTACGTTTTCCGAAACTTTCGTTAACGGGACCTTTTGTTAACCGAGGGTCCACTGTACTTATCTTCGTCGCTGGGTCAACCTTCCACAGCTGCATCCAGCAGGTTCCCTCGATGGGACCCAGTATTCCACCACCACGGAGCTGTTTGGGATAAGTGAGTAAATGTAAATCATTATATATTGCCCCAGAGGAGCGTATACTCAAATCTTCAGTCAATGATAGCTGAATATTACTCATGGGGTTTGCGCTGAATGCCCGCGTGTGACCGGGTGAATGATAAATCTGCCTAGATCATTAATGTGTTACTAACTGTGCAGTTATTCGAACGTCTAAATGTCTGAGCAGACTTACCAGGGTATTTGTATCGGACCCTTAATTCACACCTGGAGGACGCTGTCTTGATTGAAGCATGCTGAAGAATGTCACACATCTTGTTACACTCGTTGCGTTCTTTGATGTTTGTCTATTAGCAGTAATAAGAAGCTGCGCACACTTCTCTGTAATGTTTCGCTATTTTATGATTACTTATCACTAAAATGCGCTGGAACAGAGTTCTTATCCGATTTCCCGGCGTTAGTGGAGATTGATAAGAGTTTGGTTAGTGGTCTTGGGCGTACTGTAAAGTTCCCTTTGTTAGGTCACTGCACGTGCCGAAACAGCTCCTCTCTCTTTGAATTCTTAATGCAATCTAACGCCCTCATGCACTCCTGGCCCCAGTTTGCCCTGTTTTGCTGACCTAAGTACAGTTCCCCACTTGCTAAACCTACAGAAAGCAACGCAGAATGCTTGATTTCTTGCTGTCTCTGGGCCTAGACGACTGTGTATGTATCTTTAACATGATAATAAAGTGAGTGTAGAATGTCCTTAGTTTTCCTACTGCCATAAGAGAGTGATTTTCAATCATTAACTCACACTCTTTGAAACACTGGTCAGCCATGACCAAACTTCAGAACACTCGTGACTTAACCTGATTCCTTCCCCTTCTATCTCTTCCCCCTTCTCCTCTTTCTTCTTTCTCCTCTGAGTTTTCTTTCTTTTGCCTTGTATTTGTCCTTCTTTATTTTATTTTAATTTTTTTCCCCTCTGTGTTCTTGTCCTTACCCTACACGGGCTGCCAGCTTTATGGCAGTGCTCCTCTTTCCTAGAATATGACTTGACTCCACTACTACTACTACTTCCACTATTACTCCACCACTTTCTTGTGCCAACCCCTGTCTGCTGGCCTATATATAACCCTTTCTACCTGTTCTTTGTGTTAGTGTGACTTTGTAAATGGTCCACGTCGGACAGAAACGTTGTCGTAAGCTCCTCTCTTTTATGTGCGAGTTGTGTGTATTGTTCCAGTCACGGTATTGTGCCTTTTTTTGTTATTCAAGCTATATTGTCATACTTGTGCCATAATAAGAGTTAGCAATATCCCTGTATTATATAATTACTTATTTTAATCTCCTGTTTATAAACTATTAATTATGTTTTCTTTATTTTTTATTTTAACTACCATTACCTACAAACTATTAACTTTAAATTATCACTTCCAGTACCAAACAATATTATTGTGTTCAGTAAATTTCTATTCTAAATCAACAACGTTTGTCAAACTCTAATATTATAACCGTTCAATATTAATTCATAAAATTGTACCATAATAAGAGTTGACTGTATCTCTTTAAATTATTTAAAAACTACTTGAAGCAATCCATTAGCTAGTAAGATAAATAGGTTTAGTATCATTTAAGGTTTAACATAATACAGTGGTACCCCGACTTACGATGGTCCCCAAACACACCCTTTTATGTAAGTTGATTTTTTTAAATGCTTTTGTAAGTGTAATTTTGGGGGTCTAAAAGGACTAGTCTATTTTACATCATTTCTTATGGAGATAAATTCGTTTGGTAATGGCACTTGAACAGCATTCTGGAATGAAAAAATATCGTAAGGCGGGGTACCACTGTACTTTGTTTAAAAGTCTAGTTGTAGAATCACACTTAATCATATGATTACAAGCATTGATCCTGATATCAACCTTTTATTAAATGACTTACATGCATCGAACAGCAACTGTAATTATTATACAGCAGACCAAGCAAAGACATTACTCAGAGCCAACAATAACATAACTATCTTTAATTACAATGTCAGATCTTTGAGCAAATATTACGATGACCTCACAGCATTACTCAATTCCCTGCATACCAGTATGTCGATCCTCACACTCACCGAAACCTGGCTTAAGCCTGGTACTAGAGATGTCTATGCCATTCCTGGTTACACAGCCATACACAAATGTAGGACAGACCAGCAAGGGGATGGAACAGCTGTATACTACTCAGATCAACTTGAATGTATCAATAATTCTTGCACAAGGGATGACCATGGAGAATATACTATAGCTAAATTTAAATCAAAAGACCTGGAAAAACCCTTCACAGAGATAAACATCTACAGAGTACCTCAGTCAAACATTTACCATTTTAGTGAAAAATTAGGAAACATGATAACTGATGCACACATGAACAAAGACCACTTGTTCCTCACAGGAGATTTCAACATAAATAAATCTCCTACATGACCAGGACCCACAAGTAACTGAATTCACAAACACTATGAGCAACTGCTCGTTGCTACCAACTATAACAAAACCTACAAGAATCTCCGAGACTAGTATCTCCTTATTAGACCACATCTGGACTAACACCATATCCCCTTTAAAATCAGGCATAATCACACACAACACCACAGACCACTACCCTACCTTTCTCATAACCAACCTAGGTAAATTGCCCCAAGACGCTACTAAAGTTACCTTCAGACTACATAATGAGACAGCTGTTAATAAGTTTATAACAGCTATGATTAACATTGACTCGAACAATTATGTAAATATATTTTTGTAAGTGTATTTTTGGGAGTCTGAAACGACTAATCTAATTTACATTTGTCCTTATGGGAACAAATTCGTTCGGTAATGGCACTCAGACAGCATTCTGGAATGAATTTTCAACGAAAACCGAGGGTCCACTGTATTAATAATTTTCTTAGAGGTAGTGGTACCTCCATAACAAGCATTGCCCTAAAAAAATTAAATGGATCACAGCTAAGAGACTGAACAGCCCCTGGCTAATACCCAGCATCCTTAATCCATTAACACAAAGCACCTACATGAAAAAACAGTACAAAATGGGTCAAATAACAGAGACCATTCTAAACGTTACTCGTCAATCCTTACCACCCTGATAAGAAGGTCAAAAAAATTGTATTATGAGAACAGATTACACAACATAAAAGGTGATATGAAAAAGACCTGGAAAACCCTATCTGAAATTCTAGGAACTAAAAAGATATCCAAAAACAAAACAATCAAATTAACAAAATCAGATGAACCCCTACTACCACCAACTGAAACAGCAGACACTCAAAGTTTTCTTCTCCACCATAGGAAAGAATCTAGCGAGTAAGATCCCAAGCTCAAACACCCGTCCATCAGACTAGCTCACGGGCACCTACCCAAATACAGTGGTACCTCCACTTACGAGCAAAATTTGTTCCAGTCTGCTGTTCAAGTGCCAATACCAAAGGAATTTTTTCCCATAAGAAATACATAATGAAAATTAGGTTAATCCCTTTCAGACCCCCAAAAATACACTTACAAAAGCATCAACAAAAATACACTTATATAATTGTTCGAGTTTTGAGCTGCTCGTAAGTAGAGGTACCACTGTACACTATTCCTAGCCCCAATCAACCCAACAGAAGTCTCGGTCATCATCAACACCCTTAAAAACTAGGCAGGAGATATAAATAACTTACCACTTTTTATGTACAAAAAAGCTTCTCAAGTACTGTCACCAATTATTGCAACACTCTTTAACAAATTCATCGAATTCTTCACCTTCCCATCACTTCTCAAAATAGCGAGGGTCACCCCGATCCACAAAGGAGGAGATCAAACAGACTTGAATAACTATAGACCAATATCTAACTTAACTCTACTCTCTAAAATCTTTAAAAAAATTAATTCATAGGCAAATCTATTCCTACCTCATCTCACACAACATACTCAACTCCTGTCAGTTTGGATTCAGGACTAATAAAAGCACAAATGATGCTGTTATACACATGCTAGAATTAATATACACCGCTCTCAAGAAGAAAGAAATCCCACTGGGAATCTTTATTGATTTACGTAAAGCTTTTGATACAGTCGACCATGATTTGCTGCACATCAAATTAACACACTATGGTATAAGAGGGCACTCGCTCAACTACCTAAAATCATACCTTAGTAACAGAAGCCAATATGTGTACACAAATTACAATCACAATGTGTACAACCAGTTATAGTCGGGGTCCCTCAAGGAAGTGTCCTGGGCCCACTCCTCTTTCTCGTTTACATCAATGACCTACCGAATACATCACAACTACTCAAACCCATATTATTTGTAGATGACACTACATACGTCTTCTCTCACCCAAACCCAGTCATACTGGCCAACATTGTTAATGCTGAATTGCAGAAAATATCTACCTGGATGATGACTAATAAGCTTATTCTCAATACTGACAAAACCTATTTCATTCAGTTTGGAAACAGGGCTACAAATGTTCCACTTAACATAACGCTAAATGGATCACCCATCACAAGACTCGGAGGGGAAATTCCTAGGAATCCACTTTGACAGTAGACTCAAATTCCAGACACGTATACAGTGGTACCCCGAGTTTCAAACTGCTCTCAACTCGACCAATTATGTAAGTGTATTATTATAAGTGCTTTTGTAAGTGTATTTTTGGGGGTCTGAAACGGACTAATCTAATTTACATTATTCCTTATGGGAACAAATTCGTTCAGTAATGGCACTTGAACAGCCTTCTGGAACGAAGATTGTTCGAAACTCGGGGTACCACTGTACAACAAATTTCCAAGAAACACACTAAGACAATAAGCATACTATCAAAGATACGGTACTATGTTCCACAATCAGCTCTCCTTGCACTGTATCATTCACTCATTTACCCTTATCTCACATATGGAATTTGTGCATGAGGATCAACAACATTCAATCACTTAAGACCACTAATAACCCAGCAAAAGGCTGCTGTCAGAATGATAACAAATTCCCACTCCAGACAGCATACTCTACCAATATTCAAAAGTCTAAAACTACTCACCGTAAAGAACATCCATACTTATTCTTGTGCCTACTACATACATAGAACACTACACTCAAACATAAACCCTCCACTCATACTTCTCCTCACCAACCTTAACAGGACACACGACCATAACACAAGACACAGATCACTTTTTGATGTACCCCGTGTCCATATCACACTGTGTAAAAACTCTATGCACATAAAGGGCCCCAAAATTTGGAATTCATTACCAGTAAATACTAAAGTAACCCAGTCTGAACATCAATTTAAGACTCTTCTCAAAAACCACCTACTCGCCCTAGTCTAAATACAGTGGACCCCAGAGTTTCGTAAAAACTTCATTCCAGAAGCCTGCTCAAGTGCCATTACCGAACGAATTTACTTCCTTAGAAATAATGTCACGTAGGTTAGTCTATTTCAGACCCCCAAAAATACACTTCCACAAGCACTTACAATATTATGCTTACATAATTGTACGATTTCCGGGGTGCTCGTTAGGTGGGGTTCCACTGTATATATAATATCTATATATATCACTGTCTTGCCAAAGGCAAGACAGTGATGGAGTGAATGATGAAAGTTTTTCTATTTTTGGGCCACCCTGTCTTGGTGGGAAACAGGTGAGGTGCTAATGAAAAAAAAAAATATATCACTTATTCACTCTCTTGCCAGAGGTGTGCCAATACTACAGTTCAAAGCCTCTCCAAATGGCAAATATCTCTACCCCTTCTTCAGAGTCCAGGCACTTACTTACCATGTCCAGGACTTAAGTCTGACTAACCAGTTTTCCTGAATTCCTTTACAAAATGTTATGTTGCTCACACTTCAACAGCTCATCTCATGAACCTAACACATTTACACGTGCATGCTGCATGTCCAAGCTCCTCACACACTAAACCACCTTTTTCCCCTCCATCCAACCTTTCCTAAGATGTCCCCTTACCCGTCTTCCCTCCACTACGGATTTATACACCCTCCAAGTCATCCAATTTTTCTCCACCCTCTTTAAATGACCAGTCTACCTCACCAATTCCTCCTCAGCCCTCTTGGATAATACTTTTAGTAACCAGACACCTCTTAATCTCTAAGATACGAATTCTGTGCATAATTTACATCACACATTGCCCTCTGACTCAACATCTCCACTGCCTTCAACCTCCTCCTTGCTGCAACATTCACAACCCATGCTTCCCACTCGAATAAGAGTGTTGGTGCCACTATACTCTAATACATTCCCCTTTTTACCTCCATGGATAACATTCTTTATCTCCAATGATGTCTCAGTGCATCACCTACTATTTTTACCCCCTCATCATTTCTGTGGATCACATCGTCTTTCATATACCCATCTGCCGACAAATCCACTCCCAAGTACAGTTGACCCTCGGTTTTTGTGTTTAATCCGTTCCAGAGGGATCGGCGAAAACTGAAACCATTTTCCCCATAAGAAGTAATGTAAATTCAATTAATCCATTCCAGACACCCAGAAGTATTAAAAAAAAAAAATTGGGGGGGCCTTAAAGATAGATTTACATGCACAAAAGAATGAACATTCGACTTCACACTTACCTTTATTGAAGACTGATGTTGCTGGATGGAAGACAGGGAGGAGGGGAAAGGGACGAGAGGTTATTCTTTGGAAGGGGAATCCCCCTCCATAAGGACTCTAGGTACCAAGTCCTCATCTGGGGTCACTTCCCTTCTTTGTCTTTTACTGCCACTAGGACCAGCCTGAGAGTCACTGCACACCTGTGGCACTAAATATCTGTCCAGAGAGCTCTGTTGCTGGCGTCTCTTTAAAATGTCCCTAAAATGGGATAAGAGATTGTCATTGTACATGTTGCCTAGACGGATTGCAACATCTTTGTCAGGGTGGTGTTCCTCCACAAATGAATGCATCGTAGTCCACATTGCACAAATCTGCTTAATCTTTGAAGAAGGCACCTTACATCTCTCTTCCTCATTCATTGAAGCAATTTCCTGAGTTGTGGTTTGATGGTGTTGCACCTCAAGCTCTTGTAGGTCTTCAGTGGTTAGATCTTCATTGTGGTCCCCCACCAACTCTTCCACATCTTCTCCACTCACATCCAACCCCATGGACTTCCCCAAAGACAATACTTTCCACAACTTCCACAGGCTCCTCAGGGTCAGGCCCAAACCCTTCAAAATCCCTCTCTGGGACAGAATCTGGCCATAACTTTCTCCAAGCAGAGTTCATCGTCCTGGAAGTTAGTCCCTGCCAAGCCTTATCTGTAAGGCTTATGCACTGGAAGATATTGAAGTGATCCCTCCAGAACACTCTTAAGGTCAATTCAGAGTCTGAGGTTATGTCAAAGCACCTTTGAAACATTGCTTTGGTGTACAGTTTTTTGAAGTTAGAAATGACCTGCTGGTCCATGGGCTGGATGAGAGGAGTGGTGTTAGGAGGCAAGAACTTCACTGTTACAAATTTGAATTCCTTAGACAATTGGTCTTCCAAGTCTCGGGGATGAGCAGGATCATTGTCCATTACTAGGAGACACTTGAGCCCTAATTTCTTTTCCAGGAGGTAGTTCTTCACACTCAGGCCAAACACATGATTGAACCATTCCTGGAAAATTTTCCTGGTGACCCATGCCTTAGGGTTAGCCTTCCACATCACACACAATTTACTCTTGACGACACTGTTTTTCTTGAACACTCTAGGATTTTCAGAGTGATACACAAGTAAAGGCTTCAATTTTAAATCCCCACTAGCATTACCACACAACAAGAGAGTTAGCCTGTCTTTCATAGGCTTGTGTCCTGGCAGTGCCTTTTCTTCCTGCGTGATGTAGGTCCTCCTTGACATTTTCATCCAAAACAGGCCTGTTTCGTCACAATTAAACACTTGTTCGGGTTTGAAATTTTCAGCCTCTACATATTCTTTGAATTCACGCACCAATTTTTCAGCTGCATGTTTGTCTGAACTGGCACCCTCACCATGCCTTACAACACTGTGTATGCCACTTCGCTTCTTGAATTTTTCGAACCAGCTTTGCTGGCCTTAACCCTTTGGGGGTCCAAGGGGTCTCTCTGAAACTTGTTCTCAGGGTCCACGAATTTAAAAAAAATATATATATATATTTTCTTATGAAATGATAGAGAATCTTTTTCCAATCATAACGCCACAAAAATTATGACATTTGATCGAAAACTAACGGAATTATGCTTTCACAAAGTTAGCGGTATCCATGACATTTACGCATCTGCGATTTCGCCCACTTTGAGCCCTATTTTCGGCAAATTCCAATGTTTCAGTCTACTAAAATTATAGCTATTTCGCTAGAACTCCATTTCTTCTATCGATTTAGTACAAGAAACCGCCTATTTACCAATTTCAACTACCCAAAATAGTGGTCAGAATATGGCAATTTGGCCAATTTCACACAAATTTCAAACGATGCCAATTTCAAAATAGGGTCCATAATAAACAAGGCAGACATTCCTGGCACTAAAATAACATCTTTTCTGTTCATTAGTCACGTCTCCAGGCCCCTCTTACATTACTTTTGCTTTCCATTTTGAATCATAAATAATTTAGGCAGTGAATGAGAGGGAATAGTTTGAATGGCTCCTGGTGTATTTATCCCAGTTCTTGCGCACTTGTGCAAGAATATTACTCTCCAGTTGATGTGTATTGGACGCATGGTGTGATTTGTTTACTCTTGAACATCGGCCAAAATCGAACATTTTCACTACTTTGCGCTCAGTTTCAAGGTACTTGTCATCGTGAAACCAATCAAAATTATCTTAATTTCTGTAATATATCATCTATTCTATAAAATGAGACTAAGAAAACGAGAATACAAGCATAAATACCATACGAAAATAGACTGCAAAGTCGCTGTTTTAAACCAAAAACACGGTCATTTTTTTTCCCTTATTATGCACTGTGTGGTGCAGGAATTTTTTTATACTGCTCACACTGACCGCACAGACCTATTCTATCACATCTAGGCCTAACAGCCTGTTTCTGCTTGATTTGAGGGCGCTAGAATTTAGGCGTACTAGTACGTCAATAACCACAGTGCATAAAACGTACTTGTACGACCATAACCCCAAAAGGGTTAAATTCACCAACATCAGCACTGGTTCCAGGGATTTTCTTGACAAGATCGGCATGCAACTGCTTTGCTTTTTCACATATGATTGATTGCACAACACTATCGCCTGCTAGCTGTTTTTCGTTTATCCACACCAACAACAATTTCTCCATATTTTCAATTGTTTGTGGTTTCTGTTTTGTTATCGTATTCACCCCTTTCGCAACATTAGCTTCCGTGATTTCTTTTCTCTTCGCCACAATGAAACTGATGGTTGATGGGGCCTTATTGTATATTCTGCTGAGCTCGGCAATACGTACACCACTATCATACTTTACTATTATTTCTTTCTTCAGTTCTACGGTGTTCCTCACTTTCTTTACCAAAGGAATGGCACTAGGAGCTTTCTTTGGACCCATGGTAGCTTATTTAGTAGTCACACAATAATCAAGGGCCAAAAACAATGAATTGTTAATAAATGTTTTGTATGAACTCCTGGGATGATGTTCACTCAAGCATAAACAATGCTACACTGCGTGACAATGTGCGTGGGAGGCGGGCTTGCGGGCTTTGTATGTGCGCTGGGCACTGGACAGGTTCCGTACCTTCAACAAAAACGGAGGCAATCGGCGAAAATGGAGGTAATATTTTCAAGAAAAAAGTGCACAAAAACTGAAATCGGCAAAAATGGAAGATACGCGAAAACCGAGGGTCCACTGTATCTGAATACATTCACTTCCTCCTTCCAATCTGATATCTAATCTTTCATTACATAAATCATTTGTTTCCCTCATCACTTTGCTCTTTCCTGTGTTCACCCTATATAATATAAATAAATCATTACAGTGGAACCCCAGTTTTCCTCTTAATTCATTCCAGAAGGTCGGCCGAAAACCGATTTGTACGAAAACTGAGGTAATATTTCCCATAAGAAATAATGTAAATCCAATTAATCTGTTCCAGACACCCAAAAATACTATTAACAAAAAATAAATTTTATAGAGAATAACTAGTTTTACATACAGAAAACAGTGAGAAATAAATATAAAGCACTAATGAAATGGATAAATGAACATTTAACATCACTTTTACATACCTTTATTGAAGACTCTTGTTGGCGTATGGAAGACGGTGAGGAGGGGAGAAGGAGGAGAGGTTATTGTTTGGAAGGGAAATCCCCCTCCATAAGGACTTCAGGTATCAAAGCCCTATCCAGGGTTACTTCCCTTCTTTGTCTTTTACTGCCACTAGGACCAGCTTGAATCACTGGACCCCTGTCGCACAAAAAATCTGTCCAGAGAGGCCTGTTTCTGGCGTCTCTTTAAGATTTGCCTAAAATGGGACATGGCATTGTCATTGAACATGTTGCTGACACGGCTTGCAACAGCTTTGTTAGGGTGATATTTCTCAACAAAACTTTGCACCTCACGCCACTTTGCACAAATGTCCTTAATTGCTGAAGAAGGCACATTCTTCCCTCTCTCTTCCTCCTCCTCTGAAGCAGTTTCTTCAGCTAAGGTCTGTTGCTGTTCCAGATGAAGGTCTTGCAGCTCTTCAGTGGTTAGCTCTTCCCTGTTGTCGTCCACCAACTCTTCCACATCCTGCCCACTCACTTCCAACCCCATGGACTTCCCTAAAGAGACAATAGATTCCACAAGAGGCTCACTGAAAGAGTAACAAAGGCAGACTGAGCGGCCGTGCCCTGTGGGCAGGTGGACATGTCTGGTATGGACGATTTCCTAGCAAATGTACGAAAACGGGGGGGAAAATTCCGCCAAAAAAAGTGGTCGAAAACAGAATTGTATGATAACCGGACCGGACAAAAACCGGGGTTCCACTGTATATATTTTTTTTTTTTCAACTAACTGGCTGTATCCCACCGAGACAGGGTGACCCAAAAAGAAAAACACAAGTTTTTCTTTTTAAATTTAGTAATTTATACGGGAGAAGGGTTTACTAACCTTTTCCTCCTGGCATTTTAGTTGCCTCTTTTGACACACATGGCTTACGGAGGAAGAATTCTGTTCTACTTTCCCATGGAGATAAGGGGAAATAAAGAAGAACAATTACTATTAAGAAATTAGAAGAAAACCCAGATGGGTAAGGATATTTATTCATGTGCATGCATGTGTAGTGTAACTTAAGTGTAAGTAGAAGTAGCAAGATATACGTACCTGTTATCTCGCGTGTTTTTGAGACAAAAAAGACTCCCGCAATCCTATGATCATGTAAAACAATTACAGCCTCTCCTCACGTAACGACGAAGTTTCATTTCTAAGACCACGTCGTTAAACGAATCCGTCGCTAAATGAGGAGCATACTATAATTGTAGTGAGTTTGTGTCAACCATCTTTGATATTGTTTTAATGTCACCTTTGCACCATTTATAACATTTGTGGTATATTACACACACAACCTGCACATATAAAAAAAGAGAGGAGCCTTTTTTTTGTTATTTGTGGTATATTGAAATAAACAGAATAGAGGAAATCAGCTCTTATATACATTATTTAGGTATGAATACGGGTCAGAGAGCCCGTCGTAAGTCTGAGGCGTCCGTAAACGAATATGTTGCTAAGTGAGGAGAGGCTGTACAGGTTTCCATTTCACTCACTTGTCAGGACAGTAGTACCTCTCTGTGTGGTTGCTGTCTTATCAGCCTACTACCTAATAAATATGTGATCTATCTCAAGTTGATATTAACAACAATCACCCTTCTAGAGGATGTGTTGGTGCGAGTAAAGGGCTCTTGATCCAGGGAATTGGAGTTGTCTTCCACATCCTTTGAACAAACCTGATTCCTTTCCATTCCTCTTGTTTAGTGCTTCTCCATGAATGAACTGTAATAATAATAATTGCACTTAACATAATAGAGTAAAACACTTTTTTCTTTTAACACCAGAAAGATTTTTCTGTAGGTTGTCTTTTTATATATATATATATATATATATATATATATATATATATATATATATATATATATATATATATATATATATATATATATATATATATATATATATATATATATATATATATATATATATATATATATATACATATATATACATATATATATATATATATATATATATATACATATATATACAAAATATATATATATATATATATATATATACATATATATACATATATATATATATATATATATATATACATATATATACATATATATATATATATATACATATATATACATATATATACATATATATATATATATATATATACATATATATACATATATATATATATATATATATATATATATATATATATATATATATATATATATATATATATATATATATATATATATATATATATATATATATATATATATATATATATATATAATGCTTCCATTAGTCTAGTTTAATGAAATGGGGTTTTATTTTTATTGTTTTAGATGTGGTGATGGTGTCCAACACTTCAAAGTTTTACGGGATGCGCAAGGGAAGTTTTTCCTATGGGTTGTTAAATTCAACTCTTTAAATGAACTGGTAGAATATCATCGATCAGCCTCAGTCTCTCGCTCACACGATATCAAGCTCAAGGACATGACTCCAGAAGAGGTATGTTTTAATACTGGGATTCACTGTGAGCTTTTCCTCTCTTGTGTTTTTATATTATCTTTATTGTATATAGAAATGCGTAATAAGTTTGGCACCACTTGCATTTAATTTAGTGAGATTGTTTGTTATTGTACACTATCAATTTAACTTATGGCAGTTTTAAGTGTTTATTAAATTTTAGATTCAGTAAATTCTCTCGTAATGCTTGGAATACATTCCTAAAAACACGAGCCCTTTGAAAATTAGCTTTATGTGAAATGAGGAACATTTGGAGAAAACCAGAGTTGTGTTCCAGATACTTTTAATTTACCAATACAATACTAACAAATTGAGGAATATTACGTGCAACACTTGGCTATCTTTATTTTTGAAATGTTGTGCCCAGACTGCTGGCTTCTTCAATCAGATGTAGAGTAACTTTCATACTGGAGACAGTAGTAGACGTTCAGGCTAATGAACTCAGCACCTTAAAACTTCACCACTCGCTGAACATCTTGAAATTACCTCCTCATTTCTTCTCCCTGTGGTAAGAAAGTTCCTTTTGTATTTAACTGTAGAAGCCTGCTGTACAGGAAAAATATTTTGGCAATAAAGATATATAAATGTTGCACATATCTCATTAATCAACTTTCTATAAGGCTGCTATGTAAATGATTGCAGTAGGGCCCCACTTATATGGCAGGTTAGATTCCAATCTACCGCCGGAAAGCAGAACGCCATTTTTTCCACTTATAAATGCCAGATAACACATTTACACTAATAAATTAAGTTAGCAGTAGAACTAGGCATTAAAAACAATAAAAAGTAAGGTATGCTAGCCCTTAATGTAGGGTGAGAGTTGAATAGTATTTACGTATTTGTAGAAAGTCAGGTGTGAGAGGTATGGTAGCCCGCCTGGCCACCCCACCTTCTATGACATTTAAGGTGCCATAGAGCGATAAAATGCATATACACTGTACAGTGGATCCCCGGCTAACGAACAAAATTCATTCCAGAAGCCTGCTCAAGTGCCATTACCGAACGAATTTACTTCCTTAAGAAATAATGTCACGTAGGTTAGTCTATTTCAGACCCTCAAAAATACACTTCCACAAGCACTTACAATATTATACTTACATAATTGTACGATTTCCGGGGTGTTCGTTAGCCGGGGGTCCACTGTACAGTACACTCATTACTTATCTTAAAATATTTGTAGTCTTAATCTAGGGTGAGAGGTGAGTAAACTATATAAAAACGAATAAACGAGAGAGAGAGAGAGAGAGAAGAAGTAAATGAGAGTGGACAGAGCCACAGAGTATGTAAACAAACAGATGAACGCATCTGGTTTTGGTTGATACATGTTCATTGTCATATCTGTGATTCTTATACCATAATACAAACACCTTACATTGTGTATAAGTTGTCTCCACGTTGGTAAAGTAGAATAAATAAAGAGCAACACTCCCATTCTCATGTAACACACCATTTTTAGAAGGAATAACGCTCTGAGTGAAGGCATACGAAAGGAATAATTTTCTAAAGTTACCCCCAGTAATACTATTGTGTACACATTTTTTTTGGTGTTGAACTAGAGAAAATGTTATTCTTTCTGACACTCCAACAAGACGACTGGAAAAACATCTCATTTTTATTTTCTCTCCAACAAGTCGGCCGTCTCCCACCAAGGCAGGGTGACCCAAAAAGAAAGAAAATCCCCAAAACGAAAATACTTTCATCATCATGCAACACTTTCACAACACTCATACATAATCACTGTCTTTGCAGAGGCGCTCAGATACGACAGCTGAGAATAGTCCCTCCCAGCTGTCATTATCCCAGACCCCTCCTTTAAAGTGCAGGCATTGTACTTCCCATTTCCAGGACTCAAGTCCAACTAAATCAATTAACTGGTTTCCCTGAATCCCTTCACAAAATGTTACCCTGCTCACACTCCAACAGCTCGTCAGGTCCCAAAAACCATTCGTCTCCATTCACTCCTATCTAACACGCTCACACATGCTTGTTGGAAGTCCAAGCCCCTCGCCCACAAAACCTCCTTTACCCCCCTCCCTCCAACCTTTTCTAGGACGACCCCTACCCCGCCTTCCTTTCCCTACAGATTTATACGCTCTCCAAGTCATTCTACTTTGATCCATTCTCTCTAAATGACCAAACCACCTCAACAACCCCTCTTCAGCCCTCTGACAAATACTTTTAGTAACTCCACACCTTCTCCTAATTTCCACATTCCGAATTTTCTGCATAATATTTACACCACACATTGCCCTTAGACAGGACATCTCCACTGCCTCCAGCCTCCTCCTCGCTGCAGCATTTGTAACCCATGCTTCACACCCATATAAGAGTGTTGGTACCACTATACTTTCGTACATTCCTTTCTTTGCCTCCATGGATAAGGTTTTTTGTCTCCACAGATACCTCAACGCACCACTCACCTTTTTTCCTTCATCAATTCTATGGTTAACCTCATCCTTCATAAACCCATCCACTGACACGTCAACTCCCAAATATCTGAAAACATTTACTTCTTTCATAATCCCTCTCTCCAGTGTGATATCCAATGTTTCTTTATTTAAATCGTTTGATACCCTCATCACATTACTCTTATCTATGTTCACTTTCAACTTTCTACCTTTACACACCCTCCCAAACTCATCCACTAACCTTTGCAACTTTTCTTTAGAATCTCCCATAAGCACAGTATCATCAGCAAAAAGTAACTGTGTCAACTCCCATTTTGCATTTAATTTCCCATAATTTAATTCCACCCCTCTCCCCAACACCCTAGCATTTACTTCTTTTACAACCCCATCTATAAATATATTAAACAACCATGGTGACATTACACATCCCTGTCTAAGACCTACTTTTACCGGGAAGTAATCTCCCTCTCTCCTACACACCCTAACCTGAGCCTCACTATCCTCATAAAAACTCTTTACAGCCTTCAGTAACTTACTACCTATCCCATACACTTGCAACATTTGCCACATTGCTCCCCTATCCACTCTATCATATGCCTTTTCTAAATCCATAAATGCAATAAAAACTTCTCTACCTTTATCTAAATACTGTTCACATATATGCTTCACTGTAAACACTTGATCTACACATCCCCTACCCACTCTAAAGCCTCCTTGCTCATATGTAATCCTACTCTGTCTTACCTCTAATTCTTTCAATAATAACCCTGCCATACACTTTACCTGGTATACTCAGTAAACTTATTCCCCTATAATTCTTGCAATCTCTCTTATCCCCCTTCCCTTTATATAAAGGAACTATACATGCTCTCTGCCAATCCCTAGGTACCTTCCCCTCTTTCATACATTTATTAAACAAAAATACCAACCACTCCAACACTATATCCCCCCCTGCTCTTTTAACATTTCTGTCATGATCCCGTCAGTTCCAGCTGCTTTACCCCCTTTCATTCTACATGTTATTCTTATCATTATTAATATGGCATCTTCAAGACTAATAAGACACTCTTAGTGATTTTAATGTGTACCTGAATGCCAGCACAGTGTGTAAATTTATTTAGGTACAGGTTCACATAAGTATAATTATCAGAGTACAGTGGTTCCCTGAGTATCGTAAAAACTTCACTCCAGAAGCCTGCTCAAGCGCCATTACCGAACGAATTTACTCTTAAGGAAAAATGTCGCGTAGGTTAGTCTATTTCAGACCCCCAAAAATACACTTCCACAAGCACTTACAATATTATACTTACATAATTGTACGATTTCCGGGGTGCTCGTTAGGCGGGGGTCCACTGTACGTATATATAAATATGAAATAACTTTAAAATAGTTGAAATTTTGGAAAGTTTCCATACACAATGGAGAGTCGTGCTCATGGAGAATGTAAACAAACCGTGTGGCGCTCGGTGACCATATTAGAAAGTCAGGTGGGGGAGCTGTATAGAGAGTTTTGGTCATAATTTGAACTGTCCGTATTAGCAGAACGCTGTAAACGTTCTTGCAGTTTACCTAATCTTACATTTTGAATCATGTGAAGAGTGTGGGAGGGCTATCTTGGGCCTACAGGGCTGAGTTGGATGTAGTGAGTCTCGCTCTCTCTTTTTTACACAGGGTTTTTCAAGGTTAGGTTAAGGGGTCCTAACTTTATTTAAAAGCTAAAAGCTGCTACCTACATCAGCTCATTTTGAAGCTTTTTCATTGTTAAAAAGATATGCGAATAGGAAACAGGATGAAGTTATTGCCATCTGTGGGCCAGCAATTTCATTTGGTCAACTGACTTTTTTTATTGATGTCATTATGCTCTATGAACATGTTCCAGATTCTGATCACCCTAGGAATAAATGATCTCGGATAAAGTGATGTTCTGGAGAAGGGTACAGTCAGAGTGAAGTTACTGTTTGCTGCCCGTCTTGTTGTAGAGAAACTCACTTCTTGCAGTCCATAGAGTGGAGCCAAGTGTGGTACATTGACAATGTTGGCCTTGTACATAACAGTAAGGCCACTTACATCCCTCCGGTGTTGAAGGCTCTGCTGAAATGACAAATCTGTGCAGGCCAAGTCTAAATGAGAGATGAGTCGTCTGGCTCTGTTCTTTGTTCTGCCAAGAAGTCGCAGATGAGATGGGGGGGGGTCAGGCAATCCAAGGAGCATACACTAGGTGTGAGCATACTTGGGCCTCATACAGAGTTTTACATCCTCTACTGTCGAACAGATGTGAGATATGTCAAAGTGCTGTAAACTTCCTGGCTGCTTTGTTTGCAAGATTTACAACATGGTTCTTTATAGTCAGTTTTGGGTCGTATTTCACTGCAAGGATATCAACTTCATTCTCAGGCTCCAACACTCTTCCATTAATTCTTAGTCTGCACCATAATTACCATTATGATACCTAGAGACCATCATCATGTGTTTTTTTCTCAGGAGCAAATGTGACCTGCCATCATTTTTTTCAAGCTGGTGATTGATGTAACTTAGAACAACTGGGATTTCTTCTTATGGATAAGTAAATGTCAGAGCACAGTTGTCTGCATGTGCTTGGGATTCTCAGATGAGTTGAAGAAGGTCATTGAAGTAGACATTCCATAACAATGTCCCAAGCACACTTCCCTGTGGAACATTTAAACTATTAGTGTCTTGTTGATTGTCCCAGTGAGAACTATGCTTAGAAATCTACCTTGAGGGTAATCCAAGAGGAGGCGTAGTGCAGAGCCAGCAACTCGTAGTGCTAAGTAAGTAAGTAAGTTTATTCAGGTATACACCAATACATTTACATAGATTATCATACATAGCAGCATATGTGTAGAGAACCTAGGATAACCCAAAAAAGTCAGACAGAGTGACTTATTTCCATTGGGGTCCTTGCTTAGTGGAGAGGTTTAACAGCAGATCAGCAGTAGAGTGACCTTTTTTGAAGCAATATTGATGATCACAAAAAAAGCGAGTGGTAGTTGAAAAACAGTCGTCTGCTGTGAGATTATTGTCTCAAGAATCTTGCCAGTTATTGACATTGGTCTTTAGTTGCTGATTTCCACTCTGCTCTTTTTGTGAACAGTGACTGCATTTGCCTCTTTCCACAGAGAAGATCGTTAACACGGAGCTAGGCAGTGCTGCTAGATGCTAGCTGGTTGCACATCTACTCAGCAATCTTGGGCTCACCTTATCTGGGGCCATATCTTTTTTGTGACCCAGCAATTTAAAGAGAAGATAAACTTCATCCTGCCTTATCACCACTGACATTTTTGAAACAGTTCTAGCAGCTGGCGGCTGGAGCGTCCACTCAAAACAAAACACATGTACCTATGGGGTCGGTGCCCAGCAGCCACCGGCCCCTACTCTCCACCCGAGACCAGATCCTATTTCCTCAGTTCACACTCATCCTGCCAAGCCCCGACCATATCAGAGCCCAGGGGAGCGTACTGGTAACCAATAAAAGTGCCTATGGCTTGTGTTGGCTAAACAAAAGGAGTACAACATTACAAAACTTATCTTAACTAGGCGGCGTCTGCCAGCCTCTCACCCATGCTGCCTTCACGTGACTGCCCCAAGCCAAGCTTACCTGCTAACGAGGAGATGTTAACCATATTGACCAATATGTTCAGTTTAAAAGAGAAGTAAAAAAGGAGATTAGAAAGGCTAAACGTGACTATGAGATTAAGTTTGCTAATGAATCAAAGAATAATCCAAAAAGGGTTCTTTCAGGTGTATAGGACAAAGGTGAGGGAAAAGGTAGGAACTCTGAAAATTGGGAATGGACAGCTGACGGATAACGAACTGGAAATGTGTTCTCTATTTAATGACTATTTTTTGTCAGTCTTTACACAAGAAGACGTAAATGAGATTCCAGAAAATAACAATTATTCAGTTCCTGAAGAATTCAAATTAACTAATATTACTGTCTCGAGGGACATGGTTATCAAACAGATAGATAAACTGAAGCAAAATAAGTCCCCGGGACCCGATGAGTTGTTTTCCAGGGTACTTAAAGAATGCAAGATGGAACTTAGTCAGCCATTAACGAATGTGTTTAATACGTCCATCCTAACTGGTGTTGTGCCAGAGATGTGGAAGATAGCTAATGTGGTTCCTATATTCAAATCAGGGGATAAGTCCATTCCATCAAATTACCGTCCAGTAAGCCTCACGTCTATAGTAGGTAAATTATTAGAATCAATTATAGCTGATATTATTAGAAGTCACCTTGAAGAACATAATTTGATTAATGAATCTCAGCATGGGTTCACGAGAGGTCGTTCCTGCCTGACAAATTTACTGACGTTTTTCAATAAAACATTTGAGGCAGTAGACAGTGATAAAGAATATGATATACAGTGGTTCCTCGGTTTTTGCCGAAAATTCGTTCCAGAATGCTGCTCAAGTGCCATTACCGAACAAATTTACTTAAGAAATAATGTCACGTAGGTTAGTCTATTTCAGATCCCCAAAAATACACTTGCAACAGCACTTACGAAAATACACTTACATAAATGTTCAAGTTTGGAGATGCACGAAAACCGAGGGACCACTGTAGTTTACTTGGATTTCAGTAAGGCCTTCGATAGAGTACCTCACAAGAGACTCTTAAGAAAGGTGGCAGCTCATGGTATAGAAGGTAAAGTTGTAGCATGGATAGAGGCATGGCTTACCAATAGAAAGCAGAGTTTCCATTAATGGGGTCAAATCTGAATGGGGATTAGTCACTAGTGGCATTCCACAAGGATCAGTTTTAGGCCCATTGTTGTTCATAATTTACATAAATGACCTTGATGAAGGAATTGCAAGTGATATGAGTAAATTTTCTGATGATACAAAAATAGGCCGTATGATTCATTCTGAGGAGGATACCAGTGAACTCCAGGAGGATTTGGACAAATTAATGTCTTGGTCTGAAAAGTGGCAGATGAAGTTCAATGTGGACAAGTGTAAGGTACTAGTCCATGGTAATGAAAATATCCCTCGAAGTTATAAACTAGGTGAAGTAGAGCTTGATCATACAGAATGTGAAAAAGACTTGGGAGTCATGGTAAGCAGAAATCTAAAGCCAAGACAACAGTGCCTAAGTGTGCGCAATAAGGCTAACAGATTACTAGGATTTATTTCAAGAAGTATAAGCAACAGAAGTCCAAAAGTTATTTTACAGCTCTATACATCACTAGTGAGACTTCACTTCGATTATGCAGCTCAGTTTTGGTCTCCTTACTACAGGATGGATATAGATTCAATGGAGAACATACAGACAAGAATGACTAAAATGATTTACAGTACAGTGGACACTCGGTTAACGAAAGGTTCCGTTAACGAAAGCTTCGGAAAACGAAAGCTTTTTTCGTAATCGGTTAGCGAAAAATTCCTCGGTTAGCGAAAGGTATTAGACGTGTCCGCCTGCTCCGCGCAAGCGCAGGACGCCAGTGAAGCGTTGTTTACCATTGAGAGAACATTACCTAGCATGCTCTTTCAAAGATTCACAATATATTTGGTGTCTTTTTTGGTGGTTTAGTGATTGTCACTGTGAAATAAGTCACCATGGGTCCAAAGAAGCTTCCTAGTGGCACCCCTGTGGTAAAGAGAGTGAGGAACACCATCGAACTGAAGAAGGAAATCATAGAAAAATATGAGTGGTGTACGTCTGAGTGATCTTGCCAGGATGTACAAGAAAAGTGCATCTACTATCAGCACTATCCTGGCAAAGAGAAATGAGATCAAGGAAGCTAATGTTGCAAAAGGGATTAATTTGTTAACGAAACAAAGATCGAAAACAGTGGATGAGGTTGAGAAGTTACTGTTGGTGTGGATCGATGAAAAACAGATAGCGGGTGATAGTATTTCCATGGCGATAATTTGTGAAAAGGCAAGGAAGTTGCATGCAGATCTTGTCAAGACAATGCCTGGAACCAGTGGTGAGGCGAGTGATTTTAAAGCCAGCAAAGGCTGGTTTGAAAAGTTTAAGAAACGTAGTGGCATACACAATGTTGTGAGGCATGGTGAGGCAGCCAGCTCAGACAAACGTGCAGCTGAAAAATTTGTGCAGGAATTCAAGGGGTTCGTAGAGGCTGAACAATTCCTCCCCAACAAGTGTTTAATTGTGATGAAACAGGCCTGTTTTGGAAGAAAATGCCCAACAGGACCTACATTACTCAGGAGGAAAAGGCACAGCCAGGACACAAGCCTATGAAAGACAGGCTAACACTCTTGTTTTGTTCTAATGCTAGTGAAGCCTTTACTGGTGCATCACGCAGAAAATCCCAGACCCTTCAGGAAACACAGTGTTGACAAGAATAAATTGTGTGTGCATTGGAAAGCTAACACCAAGGCATGGGTCACTACGGAGATTTTCAAGGAATGGTTGACTGGAGTGTTTGGCCCTAGTGTGAAGAAATACCTCCTGGAAAAGAAATTGCCACTCAAGTGCCTCCTGGTACTGGACAATGCTCCTGCTCATCCTCACAACTTGCAAGAGTTGTTGCCTGACAACTTAAATTTCATCAGAGTGAAGTTCTTGCCTCCTAACACCACTCCTCTCATCCAGCCCATGGACCAGCAGGTCATTTCCAACTTAAAGAAACTGTACACCAAAGCACTGTTTCAGAGGTGCTTTAATATGACCAATGACTCTGAATTGACCCTAAGAGAGTTCTGGAAAGAACACCTCAATATCGTGCATTGCATAGGCCTTATAGGTAAGGCTTGGGAGGAAGTGACTTCCAGGACTCTGAACTCTGCTTGGATACCACTGTGGCCGGATTGTGTCCAAGAGAGGGATTTTGAAGGATTTGAGGCTGACCCTGACCCTGACGACCCTTTGCCTGTTGTGGAACATGTTGTGGAAGATAATGTGGAATTGGGGAACAGCCTGTGGTTGGAGGTGAGTGGTGAGGATGTGGAAGAGTTGGTGGAGGAGCACAGGGTAGAGCTAGCAACTGAAGAGCTGCAAGAGCTTCATCTGGAACAGCAACAGACCACAGCTGAGGTTATTGCTTCACAGGAGGAGAGAGAGAGAGATAAGGAGGTGCCTTCTTCAGTGCTTAAGGAGATGTGTACAAAGTGGAATGAGTTGCAGACATTTGTTGAAAGATACCACCCTGAGCAAGCTGAAATGAGCCTTCTGTGCAACCACTTCAGTGACAGAGCCATGTTGTACTTCAGAAAAGTGTTGAAGAGTCGCCAGAAACAGAGGACTCTGGACAGTTACTTCACCAGGCAGGGGTCTAGTGACTCTCAAGCTGGTCCTAGTAGCATTAAAAGACCAAGAAGGGAAGTAACCCCAGAGAGGGACTTGTTACCTGAAGTCCTTTTGGAGGGGGATTCCCCTTCCAACCATTAACACCCTGCCCCCTGTCAGCAACTCTACCTTCCAGATGCCTGCAACTCTTCAATAAAGGTAAGTAAATGTTATTGTTTTTTTTTTGTTTTGTTTTGTTTTTTGAGTGATTATTTTTTTGTGGAACGAATTAATTGTATTTACATTATTTCTTATGGGAAATAAGGTTTCAGATTACGAAAGATTCAGATTAAGTAATAGCCCCTGGACCGGATTAATTTCGTTAACCGAGGGTCCACTGTATAAGAAATCTTCCGTATGAAGATAGACTTAGAGCATTGAATCTCCACTCTCTGGAGAGACGTAGAATGAGGGGAGATATCATCGAGGTGTACAAGTGGATGGTGGGCATAAACAAAGGAGATATTAATAAAATATTGAGGATATCGAACCAAGTAAGAACCAGAAATAACGGATTTAAATTGGATAAATTTAGATTTAGAAAGGACATAGGCAAGAACTGGTTTTCGAACAGAGTTGTGGATGCGTGGAACAATCTTCCGAGTAGGGTGATAGAGGCTAGGACCTTGGGTGGCTTTAAAAAGAGATTGGACAAATATACGAGTGGGAGGGGCTGGGTTTGATTAGTGTCGTGAGTACAGGAGTAAATTCTTAGGTAGTGGTGGTTTTGATAAGGACCTGCCTTGTATGGGCCAGTAGACCTTCTGCAGTGTTCCTCCATTCTTATGTTCTTATGTAACCCAAACACAGTTGGAAAATATGTCCCTGGCAGGGTTTCCTTACATTTCACAGTTTAAACTACTTTACAGTACCCACAAAATGCATAGCATACTATTTCTAAAATTATGGTTGACATTTATCCATAGTTCATACATTATGATTTACAATTATGTCGTACATGTAGTTCATAAAAATTATGGCACTCTTCTTCACTATATATACATATATATTACCATGTCATGCAGAACCCTGCATAACAGGGTTACTAGCCCCTTGTTCCCGGCATTTTAGTCACCTCTTATGACATGCATGGCTTACAGAGGAAGAATTCTTTTCCACTTCATGGACATAAGAAATAAAGAACATGAACTATTAAGAAAATAGAAGAAAACTCAGGTGGGTGTGTAAATATATGTGTGAACATGACTGTGTAGCGAGACCAAAGTGTAAGTAGAAGTAGCAAGATATACCTGTTATCCCGCGTGTTTATGAGGCAGAAGAAAGACACCAGCAATCCTAGCATCATATAAAACAATTACAGGTTTCCATTTTACACTCACTTGGTAGGATGGTCGTACTTTCCTGGGTGGTTGCTGTCTACCAACCTACTACCTAGGTATACTCTAAATATCTTTTTAATGTGTTTGTGAAAGAGTGAAGATGTAATGAACATACCTAGGATTCTGGTTGGGGAACCTCATAACACAGTGTGGTGCAGACTGAGACACATACATATGAGTATGCAGTATAAAGTAGTAGGTTGGTAGACAGCAGCCACCCAGGGAGGTACTACCATCCTGCCAGGTGACTGTGAAACAGAAACCTGAAACTGTTTTACATGATGGTAGGATTGCTGGTGTCTTTTTTCTGTCTCATAAACATGCAAGATTTCAGGTACGTCTTGCTACTTCTACTTACACTTAGGTCACACTACGCAAACATGTACACGTTTATGTATACACACTCATCTGAGTTTTCTTTGATTTTATCTTAATAGTTCTTGTTCTTATTGCTTTTCCCTTTCATATCCATGGGGAAGTGGAATAAGAATCTTTCCTCCGTAAGCCATGCGTGTTGTAAAAGTCAACTAAAATGCGGAACAATGGGCTAGTAACCCCTTTTCCTGTATAGCTTACTAAAAGAAGAAGAAGAAAACCGTCAAAGTGGGATGTTTGAATGTGCATGGATGTTGTGCGAATGATAAGAAAGAGATGATTGTAGATGTTATGAATGAAAAGAAGCTGGATGTCCTGGCTTTAAGTGAGACAAAGCTGAAGGGGTAGGTGAGTTTCAGTGGGGAGAAATAAATGGGATTAGATCAGGGGTTTCAAATAGAGTTAGAGCTAAAGAAGGAGTGGCAATAATGTTGAATAATCAGTTATGGCAGGTAAAGAAGGAATATAAATGTATAAATTCAAGGATTATGTGGAGTAAAATAAAGGTTGGATGTGAAAAGTGGGTTATAGTAAGTGTTTATGCACCTGGAGAAGAGAGAAGTGTAGAGAGAGAGAGAGATTTTGGGAAATGTTGAGTGAATGTGTGGGGAGTTTTGAACCAAGTGAGAGAGTAATTGTGGTTGGGGATCTTAATGCTAAAGTGGGTAAAAATGTTGTGGATGGAGTAGTAGGTAAATTTGGGGTGCCAGGGTAAATGTAAATGGGAACCATTAATTGAGCTATGTGTAGAAAGAGGTTTGGTAATAAGTAATACATATTTTATGAAAAAGAGGATAAATAAATATACAAGGTATGATATAGCACGTAAGGAAAGTAGTTTGTTGGATTATGTATTGGTGGATAAAAGGTTGATGAGTAGGCTTCAGGATGTACATGTTTATAGAGGGGCAACGGATATATCAGATCATTATTTGGTTGTAGCTACAGTTAGAGTAAAAGGTAGATGGTACAAAAAGAAAATGGCAACAGCAATTAAGAGAGAGGTAAAAGTGTATAAACTAAGGGAGGAGGAAGTTAGGGGGAGATATAAGCAACTATTGGCAGAAAGGTGGGCTAGTGCAAGTAGGAGTAGTGGAGGGGTTGAAGAGAGTTGGGATAGTTTTAAAAATGCAGTATTAGAATGTGGGGCAGAAGTTTGTGGCTATAGGAGGGTGGGTGCAGAGGAGAAGAGGAGTGAGTGGTGGAATGAAGAAGTAAAGGTGTGATAAAAGAGAAAAAGGTAGCTTATGAGAGGTTTTACAAAACAGAAGTGTTAATAGAAGAGCAGAGTATATGGAGAATAAAAGAAAGGTGAAGAGAGTGGTGAGAGAGTGCAAAGAAGAGCGGATGAAAGAATGGGAGAGGCTCTGTCAAGAAATTTTGCTGAAAACAAGAAAAATTTTGGAGTGAGATAAACAAGGTAAGAAAGCCTAGGGAACGAATGGATTTGTCAGTTAAAAACAGAGTAGGGAGTTAGTAGATGGGGAGCTGGAGGTATTGGGTAGATGGCGGAATATTTTGAGGAACTTTTAAATGTCGATGAAAAAAGGGAGGCGGTAATTTCATGTACTGGCCAGGGAGGTACAACATCGTTTAGGAGTGAAGAAGAGCAGGATGTGAGTGTGGGGGAGGTGCGTGAGGCATTACGTAGAATGAAAGGGGGTAAAGCAGCTGGAATTGACGGAATCATGACAGAAATGTTAAAAGCAGGGGGGGATATAGTGCTGGAGTGGTTGGTATTTTTGTTTAATAAATGTATGAAAGAGGGAAGGTACCTAGGGATTGGCAGAGAGCATGTATAGTTCCGTTATATAAAGGAAGGGGATAAAAGAGTGTAAAAATTATAGGGGAATAAGTTTACTGAGTATACCAGTTAAAGTGTATGGCAGGGTTATTATTGAAAGAATTAGAGGTAAGACAGAGAGTAGGATTGCAGATGAGCAAGGAGGCTTTAGAGTGGGTAGGGGATGTGTAGATCAAGTGTTTACAGTGAAGCATATATGTGAACAGTATTTAGATAAAGGTAGAGAAGTTTTATTGCATTTATGGATTTAGAAAAGGCATATGATAGAGTGGATAGGGAGCAATGTGGCAAATGTTGCAAGTGTATGGAATAGGTAGTAAGTTACTGAAGGCTGTAAAGAGTTTTTATGAGGATAGTGAGGCTCAGGTTAGGGTGTGTAGGAGAGAGGGAGATTACTTCCGGTAAAAGTAGGTCTTAGACAGGGATGTGTAATGTCACCATTGTTGTTTAATATATTTATAGATGGGGTTGTAAAGAAGTAAATGCTAGGGTGTTGGGGAGAGGGTGGATTAAATTATGGAGAATTAAATGCAAAATGGGAGTTGACACAGTTACTTTTGCTGATGATACTGTGCTTATGGGAGATTCTAAAGAAAAGTTGCAAAGGTTAGTGGACGAGTTTGGGAGAGTGTGTAAAGGTAGAAAGTTAAAAGTGAACATAGATAAGAGTAAGGTGATGAGGGTATCAAACGATTTAAATAAAGAAAAATTGGATATCACTTTGGAGAGAGGGATTATGGAAGAAGTAAATGTTTTCAGATATTTGGGAGTTGACGTGTCAGCGGATGGGTTTATGAAGGATGAGGTTAACCATAGAATTGATGAAGGAAAAAAGGTGAGTGGTGCATTGAGGTATCTGTGGAGACAAAAACGTTATCCATGGAGGCAAAGAAGGGAATGTACGAAAGTATAGTGGTACCAACACTCTTATATGGGTGTGAAGCATGGGTTGCAAATGCTGCAGCGAGGAGGAGGCTGGAGGCAGTGGAGATGTCCTGTCTAAGGGCAATGTGTGTGTAAATATTATGCAGAAAATTCGAATGTGGAAATTAGGAGAAGGTGTGGAGTTACTAAAAGTATTTGTCAGAGGGCTGAAGAGGGGTTGTTGAGGTGGTTTGGTCATTTAGAGAGAATGGATCAAAGTAGAATGACTTGAGAGCGTATAAATCTGTAGGGGAAGGAAGGCGGGGTAGGGGTCGTCCTAGAAAAGGTTGGAGGGAAGGGGTAAAGGAGGTTTTGTGGGCGAAGGGCTTGGACTTCCAGCAAGCATGTGTGAGCGTGTTAGATAGGAGTGAATGGAGACGAATGGTTTTTGGGACATGACGATCTATTGGAGTGTGAGCAGGGTAACATTTTGTGAAGGGATTCAGGGAAACCAGTTAATTGATTTAGTTGGACTTGAGTTCTGGAAATGGGAAGTACAATGCCTGCACTTTAAAGGAGGGGTCTGAGATAGTGACAGCTGGGAGGGACTTTTCTCAGCTGTCGTATCTGAGCTCCTCTGCAAAGACAGTGATTATGTATGAGTGTGGTGAAAGTGTTGAATGATGATGAAAGTATTTTCTTTTTGGGGATTTTCTTTCTTTTTGGGTCACCCTGCCTCTTTGGGAGACGGCCGACTTGTTGAAAAAAAAAAAAATGTACATAATGTGTACTGTATTTGTTTAACCCTTAAACTGTCCACACGTAGATATACGTTCACTCGCGTAGCTGACCGTGTATTTTGAGAAAAAAATAAATTGTTCTTTTTCTTTAAAATGAAGAGTGCATTTTGTTTGTCATTCCCACATTTTGTAATACTACACACACTGAGTGCACAGACCCATTCTCTAATCTCTAGGCAACTCAGGCTTATCGTGGCAAGGTTAAAAGCATTTGAAAAAAACGTAGATCTACGTTCGGTCAGCTACGCGAGTGAACGTATATCTACGTGTGGACAGTTTAAGGGTTAACGATTGTTAGTATATTATAGTGTAAGTCTTTTATCTACACGAGATGTATTCTTAAATTATTAATTAAATAATTATATTTTCAGTTCCTAGTGCAAGCCTTGTATGACTTCACTCCACAAGAACATGGAGAGCTGGAATTTAAGCGAGGTGATGTTATCACTGTAACAGACCGATCGGACCAACATTGGTGGACTGGTGAAATGGGTAATCGTAGGGGGCTCTTCCCTGCCACATATGTTGCTCCGTACCATACCTAGGTGGTTGCTGAAATAGTACCTCTTCTTCTTGGTACCTTGGCTCAGAAGGTGTCCATTCTTGTGTATCCCTTATTCTTGAAGGGTACCCCCACCTAGTTTTGGTCAGGTTTTCCCAGACTGTATCTAGACAGAGACTGTGAATGAGACCTTGTTCAAAACTGTGAAAACAAGCTGGCATGGCTAGGTTGGCCTTGGTGTACAAGGCAAAGACTGAGGGAAGTGATGGTTGGCTAGCCACTAGTAATACAGTAATTGTACTTATTTCTGTGGCTTACATCCCAGTCGTTAGTTACGCCAATATTATATTTTGAGTGGTCCTCCCGCTAAAATGGAATAGCCAGCCATGTGTTATGTTTATTATTGGTGCCATTTCATATCTATCCTCTACAGCAGTTTTATAGAGAATCATTCTAAAGAAAATTACATATGTCTTATTCTTGCCACAAGCTCATATTTCATTACTGAATTTTTAAACCTGATTTTATGTTGCATTAAACAGATACATGATCCCTGGAGTATTGAAATGTGTAGTAGCTTGAGGAGTCAGTTAACTTAGCCTTGCATGGCTTTGAACATAACCATGGTTATTCTCAATTGTAATAATCTTAGCACAAAAAAATTGGAGTTTTTCAATGTTTTCTTGCCTCACCTACACGTTACCATCATTACCTGAATCTAAGATTACATGTATAGAACAGATAAGTGAACTATACAAAAAAAGCTGTAGCATAATTTTTCATAATTTACAATAGGTTATATGCACGCCAAGGCTTTAAATTCAGGTAAAGTTGGTCCAAATTTTAGGAATATAATACCAGAAAATAAAGCTATAGATATTGGCTTTTACGAAAACTGGTAAGCACAATTTTTATACTGGTAGAATTCAAATAAATATGTGGAATGTATGAGGTTATATGTACATGATTAGTTATGCCAGTCGCATAACAAATGGTCTGGATAACATAAGTCAGAGTGGAGTGTGAGTGGTAGCCCAGCTGAGTACGTAGTGGTTGTGAGACTTTTAATAATATACACTTGGATGCTGAGTAACAATGATTTTAAACCAAATGCTTGTTCTTGTTAACACATTCTATAATTCATACAAAAAAGTTCATTATTAAATTAAAAAAAATTCCTTCTGATAATTTCAATGTGTTGGATTTTATTTGTTTTCCTGTTTAGTATTTTGTCATATGGAGGCTATTTTGGCTTCAGAGGTCTTGGGGCAAGGTTTCTAAGTATGCTCAGTAAGAGTACAAAATTTTTCTACTGTAGTATGATAATTATTCATTTCCTAATACAGTATATAATTTTATATCTAATTTTTTAGATAATTAAAAGGAAAAGTATTTCTAAGATATTTTTTGTTTGTAGTTGCACTGTGCACAGTTTAGAGATGCCCCATAGCTCAAAGCATCTGAAGTTAATAGTGTTGGTTCCTAGTTTGTTCCTTCAAAGTGTGGATTGTTTAGCCAGATTAATACTGCAGAGTGATGTGTTGCAGGCTTACAATTTATTCTAAGTTTAAAAGATTATTATTTTGTCCATGTTTTAAGATACAAATGACTAGCTTGTTTTATATTGCCTCCATATATGTGAATTTTTTTTTTTTGGTGGTCAAGAAAATGAGGTAGATCTAATTGTCTGAATCTTATGTTATACTTACCAGTCCCGTTTGCATTATATTAAAGCCAGATAATCAGAGTTGTTACTGCTTGAATGTTTTAAAATTTTATTTGGATATCACAAGTCTGAAGGGGGCTTCTTGTGAGTGGAATGATAATTATAAAGCTGTGAGGAATGGAATTTTGATATTATATAATAGTAAGACTTTATTCATAGACGATGTCTGTATTAACAAATTGTTATTTGAAATTCATACAAAGGGATTTTACCAATACAATAAAATCTGATGTGTATATATGTGCTGCTTTTGAAAATAGAGCTGACTCAAATTAAGTTTAAATAAACATGAATATCAAAATTGTGTGAATGTAGTAAATTTTGCATAATTTTATCCTTTATGGTCAGGTTGTAGTAGTATTGTTGGTTATTAGTAACGTGCTTTGATCAGGTTCATCTTACTGTGGAAAAAGTCCATATCTTTTGAGAAAAAAACATTTGTATCTTTCTATTACATGCATTATTCATTAATATGTAAAATCTTCCCCACACACTGTGGTATCACAGTGTACTTCACACACATTCAGGTTCAGTAGTCTCCAGCAATACTTATAACTTTTGCCAAAGAATTTATCGTGTTGACTTAGCTGTCCATTTAACAGAACAGTTGTCATCTATTTTAATGTTAAAAAGTGAAAATTTAAGGTATATGATGATTGTTAATGTGGCCTTATAGATAGGCGAGATAGGCAGACGTAGAGGAGGATGAGTGTGTAACTTGTTACATTCAACTGTATAGTAACAAGTATTGTCTACAGTTGAATTCTCCTCTTATTGGCAAAACCAGTTATAAAGGGACTTACTGCTGCTGGGGTATTGGTGCCTCATGATAGTTTGTTTTGGTGAGTTGCACTGCCAAGGACCACCATACTTGTTTGTTTGAATGAAAGCCATCTTCATGGTGAAACTAGGGCTGTATTGAAATTTGTAATACAGCATAACCAAAGAAAAGCATGTGGGATCTCCAGTAATTCATTAGAGCATAATTAAAAATTATAAAAATTATTTTTAGTTTGAGAAGCGACCACCACCATGCAGAAAGTTTGTGTGGCCATCTTTTTTATATAAATATGGCTTTTATAGAGTTACCCTGCTTTTAAAAGATTAATAGTAAGAAAATAAAAGCAAGTTCCATTACTGATTTTGAGTTGTGAGGACCACCACATGTGGCCATATTTACTTAAATATGGCACTGTTGGCATAAATATTGAAAATCATGTGGAAGCTTAACAAAAGAAATGTAAATCAGAATTAAACCTTAGTTTTTAAGAGGCTATCTCCTGGGCCACCAAGTGCCCTTTTAATAAAATTCTGTATCCAATGAAGAGTCTCAAGCTCTGGTCTACATCATGTTTTAAGGTAAGTAAAATTTTCAAAAGCATTCCTTGTATGCTATAATAAAAAAGTAACTGAAATTCATGTTGTCCACATCCAGTAAGGCCTTTGTTAAAAAATTATTGGATATAGGTACATAATAATTGAGATTTTTTAAGTAGTTTGAGAAAATGTGATAGATGAATAAGTTTTGTGGAACGAGTGCAGTGTGGACTGGAATTACAAAAAAAAAAAATTATCAGTATGAATAAAGGACATTTATAGATATAAAGTATTTTTTTTTTTTTTTTTTATTAACACATCGGCCGATTCCCACCAAGGCAGGGTGGCCCGAAAAAGAAAAACTTTCATCATCATTCACTCCATCACTGTCTTGCCAGAAGGGTGCTTTACACTACAGTTATAAAACTGCAACATTAACACCCCTCCTTCAGAGTGCCGGCACTGTACTTCCCATCTCCAGAACTCAAGTCCGGCCTGCCGGTTTCCCTGAATCCCTTCATAAATGTTACTTTGCTCACACTCCAACAGCACGTCAAGTATTAAAAACCATATGCCTCCATTCACTCCTATCAAATACGCTCACACATGCTTGCTGGAAGTCCAAGCCCTCGCACACAAAACTTCCTTTACCCCCTCCCTCCAACCTTTCCTAGGCCGACCCCTACCCCGCCTTCCCTCCACTACAGATTTATACACTCTCGAAGTCACTCTGTCTCGTTCCATTCTCTACATGTCCAAACCACCTCAACAACCCCTCCTCAGCTCTCTGGACAATCGTTTTGGTAATCCCGCACCTCCTCCTAATTTCCAAACTCGAATTCTCTGCATTATATTCACACCACACATTGACCTCAGACATGACATCTCCACTGCCTCCAGCCTTCTCCTCGTTGCAACATTCATCACCCATGCTTCACACCCATATAAGAGCGTTGGTATAACTATACTCTCATACATTCCCTCTTTACTTCCATAGACAAGGTTCTTTGTCTCCACAGACTCCAAGTGCTCCACTCACCCTTTTCCCCTCATCAATTCTATGATTCACCTCATCCTTCATAGACCCATCCGCCGACATGTCCACTCCCAAATATCTGAATACATTCACCTCCTCCATACTCTCTCCCTCCAATCTGATATCCAATCTTTCGTCACCTATTCTTTTTGTTATCCTCATCACCTTACTCTTTCCTATATTCACTTTCAATTTTCTTCTTTTACACACCCTACCAAATTCATCCACCAACCTCTGCAGCTTCTCTTCAGAATCTCCCAAAAGCACAGTGTCATCAGCAAAAAGCAACTGTGACAACTCCCACTTTGTATTTGCTTCTTTATCTTTTAGCCCAACACCTCTTGCCAAGACCCTCGCATTCACTTCTCTTACAACCCACTTTTACTGGGAAATAGTCCCTTCCCTCCTACACACTCTAACCTGAGCCTCACTATCCTCATAAAAACTCTTCACTGCTTTCAGTAACCTTCCTCCTATTCCATACACCTGCAACATCTGCCACATTGCCCCCTATCTACCCTATCATACGCCTTTTCCAAATCCATAAATGCCACAAAAACATCTTTACCCTTATCCAAATACTGTTCACCTATATGTTTCACTGTAAACACTTGGTCTACACACCCCTACCTTTCCTAAAGCCCCTTGTTCATCTGCTATCCTGCTTTCTGTTTTACTCTTAATTCTTTCAATAATAACTCTACCATACACTTTACCAGGTACACTCAACAGACTTATTCCCTATAATTTTTGCACTCTCTTTTGTCCCCTTTGCCTTTATACAAAGGAACAATACACGCTCTCTGCCAATCCCTAGGTACCTTACCCTCTTCCATACATTTATTAAATAATAGCACCAACCACTCCAAAATTATATCCCACCTGCTTTTAACATTTCTATCTTTATCCCATCAATCCCAGCTGCCTTACCCCTTTCATTCTACCCACTGCCTCACGAACTTCCCTACACCCACAACTAGCTCTTCCACACTCCTACAAGATGTTATTCCTCCTTGCCCTACACACGAAATCACAGCTTCCCTGTCTTCATCAACATTTAACAAATCCTCAAAATATTCTCTCCATCTTCCTGATACCTCTAACTCTCCATTTAATAACTCTCCTCTCCTATTTTTAACTGTCAAATCCATTTGTTCTCTAGGCTTCCTCGACTTATTAATCTCATTCCAAAACTTTTTCTTATTTTCAACAAAATTTGCTGATAACATCTCACCCACTCTCTCATCTGCTCTCTTTTACATTGCTTCACCACTCTTTTAACCTCTCTTTTTCTCTCCATATACTCTTCCCTCCTTGCATCACTTCTACTTTGTAAAAACCTCTCATATGCTAACTTTTTCTCCCTTACTACTCTCTTTACATCATCATTCCACCAATCGCTCCTCTTCCCTCCTGCACCCACTCGCCTGTAACCACAAACTTCTGCTGAACACTCTAACACTACATTTTTAAATCTACCCCATACATTTTCGACCCCATTGCCTACACTCTCACTAGCCCATCTATCCTCCAATAGTTGTTTATATCTTACCCTAACTGCCTCCTCTTTTAGTTTATAAACCTTCACCTCTCTTTTACTTACTGATTCTATTTTCCTTGTATCCCATCTACCTTTTACTCCCACTGTAGCTATAACTAAAAGTGATCTGATATATCTGTAGCCCTCTATAAACATGCACATCCTGAAGTCTACTCAACAGTCTTTTATCTACCAATACATAGTCCAACAAACTACTGTCATTACGCCCTACATCATATCTTGTATACTTATTTATCCTCTTTTCTTAAAATATGTATTACCTATAACTAAACCCCTTTCTATACAAAGTTCAATCAAAGGGCTCCCATTATCATTTACACCTGGCACCCCAAACTTACCTACTACACCCTCTCTGCATGTTTCTCCCACTTTAGCATTTAGGTCCCCTACCACAATTACTCTCTCATTTGGTTCAAAAGTTCCTATACATTCGCTTAACATCTCCCAAAATCTCTCTCTCTCCTCTACACTCCTCTCTTCTCCAGGTGCATACACGCTTATTATGACCCACTTTTCGCATCCGACCCTTATTTTAATCCACATAATCCTTGAATTTACACATTTATATTCCCTCTTTTCCTTCCATAACTGATCCTTCAACATTATTGCTACCCCTTCCTTAGCTCTAACTCTCTCAGATACTCCTGACTTAATCCCATTTATTTCTCCCCACTGAAACTCGCCTACCCAGGACATCCAACTTCTTTTCATTCATAACATCGGCAATCATCTCTTTCTTATCATCCGCACTACATCCACGCACATTCAGACAACCCAATTTTATAAAGTTTTTCTTCTTCTCGTTTTTAGTAGATTTGTACAGGAGAAGGGGTTACTAGCCCATTGCTCCCGGCATCTTAGTCGCCTCATACGACACGCATGGCTTACGGAGGAAAGATTCTTTTCCACTTCCCCATGGACAATAGAGAAAATAAAAAGAACAAGAGCTATTAAGAAAAAAGAAGAAAAACCTAGATGTGTGTATGTATATATATGCATGTGTATGCCAGTGTAGTGTGACCTAAAGTGTAAGTAGAAGTAGCTAGATATACCTGTTATCCAGCGTGTTTATGAGACAGAAAAAAGACACCAGCAATCCTACCATCATGTAAAACAGTTTCAGGTTTCTGTTTCACAGTCACCTGGCAGGACGGTAGTACCTCCCTGGGTGGTTGCTGTCTACCAACCTACTACCTAAAAAGTATGTGTGAATAAATTCTGTTGCCTCATCATGTTTGGTCCATATTGGTAAGAGGACGCTGATGAATGTGGTAGTTGGATCTTATCTAGTGCATGCTTCCATTGCCAGAGAAGTGTACCAGGTAGTTCAAAACTTTGTTGCAGGTGCCATGAAACTTTCCTGAAAACTAAATAGTCAGATTGTATGGGAATACTGACAAGTTGTAGTAGATACACATAAGCAGCTCTTGGAAACTTTATTAAGATAATGTTTTGCCTGTACAGCAAGCTTTATTAAGACTGGTAGATCATCCCTGGTAGTAACACAATTACATGCAGAAGAGAGGAACACAAGTGTGCTTGTGAATTAGCCAAATATTATATATGTGAACAGTATTTAGATAAAGGTAGAGAAGTTTTTATTGCATTTATGGATTTAGAAAAGGCATATGATAGAGTGGATAGGGGAGCAATGTGGCAAATGTTGCAAGTGTATGGAATAGGTAGTAAGTTACTGAAGGCTGTAAAGAGTTTTTATGAGGATAGTGAGGCTCAGGTTAGGGTGTGTAGGAGAGAGGGAGAATACTTCCCGGTAAAAGTAGGTCTTAGACAGAGATGTGTAATATCACCATGGTTGTTTAATATATTTATAGATGGGGTTGTAAAAAAAGTAAATGCTAGGGTGTTGGGGAGAGGGGTGGGATTAAATTATGGAGAATTAAATGCAAAATGGGAGTTGACAGTTACTTTTTGCTGATGATACTGTGCTTATGGGAGATTCTAAAGAAAAGTTGCAAAGGTTAGTGGACGAGTTTGGGAGAGTGTGTAAAGGTAGAAAGTTAAAAGTGAACATAGATAAGAGTAAGGTGATGAGGGTATCAAACGATTTAACCCTTTCGGGGTTATGGTCGTACAAGTACGTTTTACGCACTGTGGTTGACGTACTAGTACGCCTAAATTCTAGCGCCCTCAAATCAAGCAGAAACAGGCTGTTAGGCCTAGATGTGATAGAATGGGTCTGTGCGGTCAGTGTGCGCAGTATAAAAAAATTGCTGCACCACACATTGCATAATGAGGAAAAAAAAAATCTGACCGTGTTTTTGGTTTAAAACAGCGACTTTGCAGTCTATTTTCGTATGGTATTTATGCTTGTATTCTCGTTTTCTTAGTCTCATTTTATAGAATAGATGATATCTTACAGAAATAGAGATAATTTTGACTGGTTTCACGATGACAAGTACCTTGAAACTGAGTGCAAAGTAGCGAAAATGTTCGATTTTGGCCGATGTTCAAGAGTAAACAAATCACACCATGCGTCCAATACACATCAACTGGAGAGTCCAATATTCTTGCACAAGTGCGCTGATATTATTTATACCATTTTTACAGTGATGCAGTTGTATACATAACAGTAAATCTTTTATTTTTTGTGAAAATAAAAATTCAAAATGGAAAGCAAAAGTAATATAAGAGGGGCCTGGAGACGTGACTAATGAACAGAGAAGATGTTATTTTAGTGCCAGGAATGTCTGCCTTGTTTATTATGGACCCTATTTTGAAATTGGCATCATTTGAAATTTGTGTGAAATTGGCCAAATTGCCATTTTCTGACCACTATTTTGGGTAGTTGAAATTGGTAAATAGACGGTTTCTTGTACTCAATCGATAGAAGAAATGGAGTTCTAGCAAAATAGCTATAATTTTAGTAGACTGAAACATTGGAATGTGCCGAAAATAGGGCTCAAAGTGGGCAAAATCGCCGATGCGTAAGTGTCATGGCTACCGCTAACTTTGCAAAAGCATAATTCCATTAGTTTTCGATCAAATTTCATAATTTTTGTGGTGTTATAATCGGAAAAAGATTCTCTATCATTCCACAAGAAAAAATAATTTTTTTTTTTAAATTCGTGGACCCTGAGAACGAGTTTCAGAGAAACCCCTTGGACCCCCAAAGGGGTAAATAAAGAAAAATTGGATATCACATTGGAGAGAGGGATTATGGAAGAAGTAAATGTTTACAGATATTTGGGAGTTGACGTGTCAGCGGATGGGTTTATGAAGGATGAGGTTAACCATAGAATTGATGAAGGAAAAAAGGTGAGTGGTGCGTTGAGGTATCTGTGGAGACAAAAAACGTTATTAATGGAGGCAAAGAAGGGAATGTACGAAAGTATAGTGGTACCAACACTCTTATATGGGTGTGAAGCATGGGTTGCAAATGCTGCAGCGAGGAGGAGGCTGGAGGCAGTGGAGATGTCCTGTCTAAGGGCAATGTGTGGTGTAAATATTATGCAGAAAATTCGGAATGTGGAAATTAGGAGAAGGTGTGGAGTTACTAAAAGTATTTGTCAGAGGGCTGAAGAGGGGTTGTTGAGGTGGTTTGGTCATTTAGAGAGAATGGATCAAAGTAGAATGACTTGGAGAGCGTATAAATCTGTAGGGGAAGGAAGGCGGGGTAGGGGTCGTCCTAGAAAAGGTTGGAGGGAAGGGGTAAAGGAGGTATTGTGGGCGAGGGGCATGGACTTCCAGCAAGCATGTGTGAGCGTGTTAGGAGTGAATGGAAACAAATGGTTTTTGGGACATGACGATCTGTTGGAGTGTGAGCAAGGTAACATTTTGTGAAGGGATTCAGGGAAACCAGTTAATTGATTTAGTTGGACTTGAGTCCTGGAAATGGGAAGTACAATGCCTGCACTTTAAAGGAGGGGTCTGGGATAGTGACAGCTGGGAGGGACAATTCTCAGCTGTCGTATCTGAGCTCCTCTGCAAAGACAGTGATTATGTGTGAGTGTGGTGAAAGTGTTAAATGATGATGAAAGTACAGTGGTACCCCGACTTACGATGGTCCTGAAACACACCCTTTTATGTAAGTTGATTTTTTTAAATGCTTTTGTAAGTGTAATTTTGGGGGTCTAAAAGGACTAGTCTATTTTACATAATTTCTTATGGAGATAAATTCGTTTGGTAATGGCACTTGAACAGCATTCTGTAATGAAAAAATATCGTAAGTCGGGGTACCACTGTATTTTCTTTTTTGGGATTTTCTTTCTTTTTGGGTCACCCTGCCTCGGTGGGAGACGGCCGACTTGTTAAAAGAAAAAAAAAATAGAGGAGCTTCACTGCTGCTACTACCAGCACTACTCAGTATGAAATTTCATGTCTCAGGACACCTAGTGAGGACCAGTAGACCTACTAGTGCTAATCTAATGCATGTCTAATTTACACCTACTTCGTTCCTCTCTTTTGTCTGTAAATTGTGCTACCACCAGGTATGACCTATCAGACTTGATAAACTTGCTGCATATGCTTGTGTATGTTTATCAACTACAAATTTAAAGATATTTTATGTTGATATTAGAAATAGCCTCTTAAGAGAACACTAATTTATATTTCTGCTGTGAACAATTTTTATGGGATTTCTCAAAAATTCTTATACTGAATTTGTACATCCACATGTGAATATCTTTACCCCTGTTTGAGAATGTGAAGGTATGATATAAACATATTTATAATAGTTTATCAATCATTTTGTGTTAGTGTTATGTTTATTTTATTTAGTTTCTGAAAGCTTTAATTTTGCACTGAGCAAATCCACTGCCAATATGTTGATATAACTCTTAGTATGGGTATTCTGTTTGTATAAGCAGATATAAGTAGTAGTGGGTTACAATAGATGACGTAAGAAAGAATGGTTGGGTTTTTATTGGAAATTGGTTTTGTCATTTACAATATGCATGTTTGCTTACGCTAATGCACATGTGCATCTCAAAAATTACTCGATATAAGGTCATATTATGAATGTACCAAATTTCTCAGGTTTAATGCTTATGCAAAAGAAGAAAATTTATCCTTGGTAAACCCGTTTGGGTTAGAATTAAAAATTCAGAAAGTTACGCTAATTCACCTGAGGATAATGTGTTCATCGCATATATACAGTGGAACCCCGGGTTTCGTCCAGTCCGAATATCGTACAATTCATATTTCGACCACTTTTTCGGCGAATTTTTACCCCAGGTTTCGTACATCTGCTCGTAAATCGTCCATACCAGACGCGTCCGCCTGGGCCGCTCATATGTTCGTAATACTAATATGTAATAATAATCATTTTTGGGCACATTAAATGTCTGATTTTTGGTCAATATAGACATTTTCATTAATCCATCTATGATATTTTCTTCAAGAAACACGTTACATAGCATTTAAACATGCCTTTGTTACTCGTTCACTAAGAGTGTCCCTCTAGTCTTAATGCCATAGTGATAATACTAATACATAATAATAATTACTTGGACACATTAACCCTTTGACTGTCGCAAGCTCTATTCTGAAACTGACATTCTATGTCGCAAAATATTCGAAAAAAAATTATATTTTCTTATCAAAATGTTAAGATTATTTTTTGATTGTTTAAATCCCAAAAAAAATTTTTGTGATCAGTACTTTCCTTACCGAGATATAGAGACGTAAAGTTGGCAAAAAATGAGCAGAGTATGGCAACAGCGGCAAATGCCGCTCACCCGGTAAACTTTGGTTTACTTCCTTTCATAGGTTTCTTGTTTTTTCACTATTTTATTTTTTTTACATAACTTATGTGGCCTGTGAGACCAAAGTACGTAAGGTGCAATGTATATATATACACTCGTTGTATGCAACACAATAATCGCACAAACATTAGCATCATTATATTGTTTACAAAACTTGTTTACACCAAACAACAATAAAAAATTTTTTATTACTATTGTTCTATAATATATATACACATACTGTATATAATGACTGGACACTTTCCATCAACTGCAATTAGCACTTCAAAGCTCCAAGCTGTGTGTGGGGGGGGGGGGGTACATCCGAATTTGCTGAGTCAGGGTAAGGCAGCTGTCAAAATGACATATACCATAACTCACCACCCTCACTGCCCCCCAACACAAAAGGGGAACCATGTCTTCTTCCCCACAACCTCCTTCCTTTCCTTCATTCCTAGCTTCCTTTCTTCCTTCATTCCTTCCTTTCTTACTTTTGTTCCTTCCTCTCATCTCTTCCTTCCTTCCTTTCTCTCTTCCTTTCTTAATTCCTTCCTTCCTTTCCTCCTTCCTTACTTCTTCTTTCCTTCCTCTCATCTCTTCTTTCCTTCCTTCCTCTCATCTCTTCCTTCCTTCCTCTCATCTCTTCCTTCCTTCCTTCCTTCTGGTATCCTGGGCATTGCTTTCGGTCACAAACTCCTCAAAACCATTAAATTTATCTTCATAGACACTTTCATCTGTGTTAGAGCTATCATTGAGGAAGAGAAGAGTCCCAGATGCACCAAGGAGTCAGATAATTCTTACCGCTAGGCATGCTGAACAAGGACTACTGAAATGGCATTCCCACAATGCACCACTGGCTGCCCGATTTTTTTTATACTGCGCACACTGACCACAGACCCATTCTCTCACATGTGAGCCTACCAGCTTTCTCCTGCTTGATTTGAGGCCGCTAGAATTTATGCGTATTAATACGTCGTAAACATTGGCTCGTAAGACATATATATACGACCGAAACAGTCAAAGGGTTAAATGTCATTTTTAGGTTAATATGTATAGACATTTTCATTAATCCATCCATGATATTTTCTTCAAAATTATATAAGAATCACGTTACATAGCATATAAACATGTAATGTTTATATGCTATATAAACATTGCATATAAACATGCAATGTTTATATGCTATGGAGGGATGGTAGTCGGGTGAAGGGAAAACATGTTTTCTCTGGTCCAGCACAATAGAAATCGTGTATGAATCTGTGTTGGCCCAGTCACCGCCCTTAGTACATAACGCTTTTGTTTACAATTCTCGGCATGAATTATTCATTATTTCTCCCTTTGTTTATGATGGCATCTAAAGGTAGTTATTAGAAACGATTAAACTCGATGAACATGGTATGTCGATGGTAATAATATGGCTCTGGGCCGCATTAAATATCGTGTAGCTAGGATGTGGAAGAGTTGGTGGAGAAATATCACCCTAACAAAGCTGTTGCAAGCCGTGTCTGCATGGTCCAGTGACTCTCAAGCTGGTCCTAGTGCCAGTAAAAGACAAAGAAAGGAAGTAACCCCGGATAGGGCTTTGATACCTGAAGTCCTTATGGAGGGGGATTCCCCTTCCAAACAATAACCTCTCCTCCCTCTCCCCTCCTCGCCATCTTCCATACTCCAATAAATCTCTTCAATAAAGGTAAAAGTGATTTAAATGTTCATTTATCCATTAAAATTAGTGCTTTATATTTATTTCTCATTGTTTTCAGTATGTAAAACTAGTTATTCTCTATAAAATGTATTTTTTGCTAATATTTTTGGGTGTCTGGAATGGATTAATTGGATTTACATTATTTCTCATGGGAAATATTACTTCGGTTTTTGTCCATTTCGGATTTCGACCGACCTTCTGGAACAGATTAAGGATGAGTACTGGGGTTCCACTGTAGTACATTGTTAGTATTACCATGTATACACTAATACGTAGTAGGATCTCCAATTTGTGGCTTTATCAGTAAGGTTTAAGAATCTTCTTTTATCCTTGGATTAACTTTAAAATAAACTACTTAATGCTGAAACATACATAGTTGAAAATTTAGATTATTAGTTGTCTAATGGATTTTTTTTTTTTTTTTTTTTTTAAGAGTATATTTTAGCTTTTACTAAAAGTTATTTTATATGAAATTAATTAAATCAGATGATATCTATTTTAACAGTTGCAACTGTGTCATATTGTAATTATTTTTTTTTTTTTCAACAAGTTGGCCATCTCCCACCGAGGCAGTGACCCAAAAAGAAAGAAAATACTTTCATCATCATTCAACATTTTCACCTCACTCATACATAATCAGTCTTTGCAGAGGAGCTCAGATACGACAGTTTAGAAGTCCCTCCAAACTGCCAATATCCCAAACCCCTCCTTTAAGGTGCAGGCATTGTACTTCCAATTTCCAGGACTCAAGTCTGGCTAACCGGTTTCCCTGAATCCCTTCACTAAATATTACCCTGCTCACACTCCAACAGCTCATCAGGTCCCAAAAACCATTCGTCTCCATTCACTCCTATCTAACACACTCATGCGCACTTGCTGGAAGTCCAAGCCCCTCGCCCACAATTAATTTTACAGGAATTAAATGGTATGGTAAATTTGTCAAATAGAGGAGGGCCCCGATTTTATGGCAGGTTAGGTTCCAGGCTACCACCACCAAGCGAAAATGCCATAAAGTGAATCGCCCCCTTTTATTTTTTCCTCCCCCTCTTGTTTTTCTCCTCCCTCTTTTTTTTATCTTTTTTTTTTTTTTCTCTTTATCTCCAACTTTTGGGTTTCCCGTTTATGGGGACACACTTGCTCTTCATGAGCCATGATGGCTAACATAACTAGCCTGAGAGTGCATAACAAACAAATCTGGGTTTAGACACTGGAAGACTGAAGAAGGTATAACTAAACTAAAAGAGCTATGGTGGTTTAGTAGGTAATTATGATAGTGATTACTGAGAGGTTCATTGACCCATAAACTGTACTACACAGAAAGATGTTTTTCAGCCTTCAAAACATAGTACAGTATTATGCTCCTATTCAAATATTCTCTTTCACAGCATTTTTATACATTTTTTGCTCCTGGTGTCGAGATTTTACAAAATTGCGAAATCTGCAAAAAATCAGCCTTATTGAGAATGCAATATGTACTTTAAAATTTGAAAAATTAGAGTTTTCCCATACAGTACATACAGTGGTCCCTCGGTTTTCGCCAAAAATTCGTTCCAGAATGCTGCTCAAGTGCCATTACCGAACGAATTTACTTCCTTAAGAAATAATGTCACGTAGGTTAGTCTATTTCAGACCCCCAAAAATACACTTGCAACAGCACTTACGAAAATACACTTACATAAATTTTCGAGTTTGGAGATGCACGAAAACCGAGGGACCACTGTACTTTTCTTAAATAGGAAGGAAATTCAGAGTTCCAAATTACAGAAAGTAATTTCTCGGGGAAAAATAAAATTTGAGGGAATTTTCTCTTATTCAGGGAACCCCTGCTCGACACTGCCCTCTTAACCCTTTCAGGGTCGACAGGCCCTCTCCCAAACTCATTCTCAGGGTCGCAAATTTTTCGGAAAAAAAATATTTTTTTCCTACGAAATGATAGAGAATCCTTTTCCGATCATAATGACACCAAAAGTATGAAATTTTATGAAAAACTAATGGAATTATGCTCTCGCAAAGTTAGTGGTATCGACGATGTTTACGCATCGGCAATTTCACCCACTTTGAGCCCTATTTTTGGCCAATTCCAATGTTTCAGTCTACTAAAATTTTAGCTATTTCGCTAGAATTCCATTTGTTCTATCAATTGAGTACAAGAAACCGCCAATTTACTGATTTGAACTACCCAATAAAGTGGTCAAAAATTGACAATTTGGCCAATTTCAAAATAGGGTCAAGAATAAATGAGAGACATTCCTGGCACTAAAATAACATTTTATCTGTTCATTAGTCATGTCTTATATTACTTTTGCTTTCCATTTTGAATTTTTATTCTCACAAAAATTAGATGATTTTCTGTTATGTATACTATTGCATCATTGTAAAAACGGTATAAATAATATCAGCGCATTTGTGCAAGAATATTAGACTCGCCAGTTGATATGTATTGGACGCATGGCGTGATTTGTTTACTCTTGAACATCGGCAAAACTCTAACATTTTCGCTACTTTGCGCTCAGTTTCAAGGTACTTGTCATCGTGAAACCAATCAAAATTATCTCTATTTCTGTAATATATCTTCCATTCTATCAAATGAGACCAAGAAAACGAGAATACAACCATAAATACCATACAAAAATAGACTACAAAGTCCCTGTTTTAAACCAAAAACACAGTCAGAGTTTTTTTTTCCTTGTTACGCACTGTGTGGTGCAGGATTTTTTTTATACTGCACACACACTGATCGCACAGACCCATTCTCTCACATCTGGGCCTACCAGCCTGTTTCCGCTTGATTTGAGGGCGCTAGAATTTAGGCGTACTAGTACGTCAAAAACCCTGGTGCACAAGCCGTACTAGTACGGCCGAAACCCTGAAAGGGTTAAATGGTACCCTGTTAAACTGGGCACAAAATATTTGACTTGTGTCCATTAACTATGCACTTAGTGTTTCCATTATGTACTTGGGGCAACTCAGCAGTATGTGGAGTGTGTCATCTGGTAATGACTTGTCCCTGGCACTAGTGCTGTATCTTGGAAATATTTGGAGGTGACTATTGGGTTGTTCTCTGTATTATTGCCTGAGGCAAACCTGATATGTATGTAGTTCACTTGGGAGGGAAGTAGCCATTGTGGTGGGCAGTTCAAGTAGCAGTCGTTGCCACTTGCGTAATATTTCTTGAGCAACTAAATCTTTGCAGCATTTTATTTTGGTGAAAATAACTGAGTCAGTACCTCAGTACTGCAACTTTGCAAATGTATGAAACTGGGTCTTCTTCAGTATTTTAAGATTTATGTGTGACTGGAGAATGCATGCCATCACCAAAATTCCATCTCATTTTCCCAGAAAGTCATGACATGCAACAAGCATGCTTATATATGGTGAATATTCTTGTATTAGAGTATTATACGTACCATGTAGTATTATCTGTTATGTAAAAGCTTTTAACATGACTACATTTTAGGGTCAATATTTATTAAGTTTTAAGGTCAAATACTGTACTTGGCTGAATCTATTTACATAGAGCCTCTCACCTACGAGTGTGAGTTTCTCATACACATCTACATCTTTGGAAACTATTCTTTAAATCTTAATAAACAAGTTTTATACGGTACATAAAATTCCTTCAGCTGGTGAACTGTGTTAGTTAATTTTCACTGAGCACTCTATACAACTTCTACATGCCTCCAAATCTCATGCCAGGAAAAACATGAATTTATCCTTTACCAAACTTAAAAAAAAAAATTTTTTTAGGACAATACATGCTCTTCACCCAAATGCATATGTTGAAAGAGAAACTTGAGATTCATATTCAGCCCCCAAACATATAAATAATTTTTTATCTGTTAATTTTTTACCAAATGCATTCAAACTGTATATGTACCATATATGCATGTATAAATAGCTTACATTTATTTAGTAAAGATTAATGGAGAACTATAGATTTATTATGTTGTGTTAACTGTGATTGGTTGTCAGGCAGGGAAAGAATGGAGGGTGGGTGAATGGATATCCACCAAGGCAGTGTGGGAGGCAGAAGAGTAAGGAAATTGGGGATTGGGAAATTGGTGGAGAGCCAAGGAGTGAGGCCTCTCCATCCCTCACTGTCTCCTATCACTGATTCACTGCCTCCCTCCCTGCATATATTAAGAGCTCATTTTTTTTTAGTTTGTCAAGGATCTGTACTGTAAATTTATTAATTATGTGGTATTGGATCTTGGGAAGGTTGAGGTCGGCTGGAGGGTGTAGGTAAAGCAGGGAGATGGATGGATGTGGGAGACCAGGAGATATATTCCTCTTCAAGACACATTCATCATGTCTCCACTATCTTCACATACTAAGAGTACACTCACCTACCTACCAACCCACCCTCTCACATTCATCCACCTACCTACCTACTCACCCCTCTCATATTCACCCACCTACCTACCCATCACTCACATTCACCCACCTACATACCTAAACCCACCCACCCACCACTCACATTCACCCACCTACATATCTACCCACCACTCTCACATTCACCCACCTACCTATGCACCCCTCTCACATTCACCCACCTACACATCCTTTCACAGTCACCTACCTACCTACCTACCCTATCACAGTCACTCGCCTACCTACCCATCCTCTCACATTCACCCACTTTCCCATCCACCCTCTCACATTCACCCACCTTCCCATTCACCCTCTCACTTTCACCCACTTCCCCATCCACCCTCTCACATTCACCCACCTACCCATCCACCCTATCACATTCACCTACCTACCCATCCATCCTCTCACATTCACCCACCTACCCATCCACCCTCTCACATTCACCCACCTACCCATCCACCCTCTCACATTCACCCACCTACCCATCCACCCTCTCACATTCACCCACCTACCCATCCACCCTATCACATTCACCTGCCTACCCATCCACCCTCTCACATTCACCCACCTACCCATCCACCCTCTCACATTCACCCACCACCCATCCACCCTCTCATTCACCCACCTACCATCCACCTCTCACATTCACCCACCTACCCATCCACCCTCTCACATTCACCCACCTACCCATCCACCCTCTCACATTCACCCACCTACCCATCCACCCTTTCACATTCACCCACCTACACATCCACCCTCTCACATTCACCCACCTACCCATCCACCCTCTCACATTCACCCACCTACCCATCCACCCTCTCACATTCACCCACCTACCCATCCACCCTCTCACATTCACCCACCTACCCATCCACCCTCTCACATTCACCCACCTACCCATCCACCTCACATTCACCCACCTACCCATCCACCCTCTCACATTCACCCACCTACCCATCCACCCTCTCACATTCACCCACCTACCCATCCACCCTCTCACATTCACCCACCTACCCATCCACCTCACATTTACCCATCCACCCTCTCACATTCACCCACCTAACCATCCACCCTCTCACATTCACCCACCTACCCATCCACCCTCTCACATTCACCCACCTACCCATCCACCCTCTCACATTCACCCACCTATACTCAGACAAACATACACTCTAATACCCACCCTCTTTCACCCACTCTCACACCCATTCCTTATACCAATCCCTCACTCATCCACCCTCATGCTGTTTCTCATACCTACCCTATCTCACTCGCCCACCCACATTCACACCCTTTTTCATAACCAACCATCCCCTCACCCTCATATACCCACACACCCACTCATTCTTTCTGAAAACCACCAACTTATACTCACCCACCCCTACCCACGCTCCCTAATACGTACTCCCTTTTTCACCCTCATCTTTCACACACCCCCACCCACCCTCACTGTCTAACAGCTTAACTGTACTGTTTTACAAATTAATATATATTTGTGCCTGGTAGTATCTCCAGAAATAACCATAGAGTGAAAAGTAGATTTCATAATTTAATTCGGAATTAATAGACAATTGGCAATAATGTACATCCCTTTACCCCCCCATTATGTTGTTAATTAGAGGGTTCACTGTAAATGTTTATCAGAAAAAAAATATATCTACTCTTAGGTTAATTTAATTCATTGAGGCTATAGTGCTTAACCCTTTGGGGGTCGACAGGCCTTCTCAGGAAAGTGTTCCTGGGGTCGAAAATTTTTTGGAAAAAAAAAATTATTTTTTTCTTATGAAATGATAGAGAATCTTTTTCCGATCATAACGCCACCAAAATTATGAAATTTGATCGAAAACTAACGGAATTATGCTTCTGCGAAGTTAGCGGTAGTCATGACACTTACGCATCTGCGATTTTGCCCACTTTGAGCCCTATTTTCAACAAATTCCAATGTTTCAGTCTCCCAAAATTATAGCTATTTCGCTAGAACTCTTTTTCTTCTATCGATTGAGTACAAAAAACAGCCTATTTACCAATTTCATCTGCCCAAAATAGTGGTCAGAAAATGGCAATTTTTCAATTTCACACAAATTTCAAACGATGCCAATTTCAAAATAGGGTCCAGAGTAAACAAGGCAGACATTCCTGGCACTAAAATAACATGTTCTCTGTTCATTAGTCACGTCTCCAGGCCCCTGTTCCATTACTTTTGCTTTTTATTTTGAATTTTTATTCTCACAAAAAATAGAAGATTTACTGTTATGTATACAACTGCATCATTGTAAAAATGGTATAAATAATATCAGAGCACTTGTGCATGAATATAAGACTCGCCAGTTGATGTGTATTGGAGGCATGGTGTGATTTGTTTACTCTTGAACATCGTCAAAAATCAAACATTTTCGCTACTTTGAGCTCAATTTTAAGGTACTTGTCATTGTCATACCAATCAAAATCATATCTATTTCTGTAATATATCTTCCATTCTATCAAATGAGACCAAGAAAACGAGAATACATCAATAAAAACCATACGAAAATCAACTGCAAACTCGCTGTTTTAATCGAAAAAAACGGTCAGAGTTATTTTTCTCTCATTATGCAGTGTGTACTGCAGGGTTTTTTTTATACTGCGCACACTGACCACATAGACCCATTCTTTCATATGTATGCCTACCAGACGTTTTCTGCTTAAATTGAGGCCACTAGAATTTGGGCGTACTAGTACGGCACCAACCCCTGCTCGTAAAACGTACTAGTACGGCACCGACCCCCAAAGGGTTAAGATCCCTCATAAGAACATAAGAAGGGACGAATACTGCAGTAGGCCTACTGGCTCATACTAGGCAGGTTCTCAAACCCACTAACAAGAATATTTGCCCAACCCATTTTCAGTGCTACCCAAGAAATAACCTTTAATAATTATAAACTCATGTTCGAGTCCCACTCAAATCCAACACCTCTCACTCATGTTTTTATCTATGATTGTGCCACAGAAAAAACTAATGAAGATGGGTATTTAATAAATTTAAACCAGAACATATGAATGTAGGGAGGAAGGTAAGCTAGAGAATTGTGCATGTGCAAGAGTGAGATTACCTGTGTGGCTTTGTTCTTGGTGTCCCATCTTCGCTGATTAATCTGTCAAGTAATTTTCCAGTTGTAGCACTTGCAACCTCCTCATGTAACCCATTGCTCTACCACCCTATGGCAAAAACTTTCTAGTATCCTTTTATCACCATTTCATTTGCAACTGGAGTTTTCTTTGCCATTTTGATGATCAGTTTTCTGCATTTCAAGAATAGGTCACATGTAAGAGGTAAAGCGTGTTCTGAGCAAGTTGGGTGTGGTGAAACTTGGATGACTAGGAGTGTGAGAAGTAATGATTTTAGGGATAAAACAAAGCCTGAGATATAATTAATGACTTCAGGGATATAGGAAGAGCCAAGAAGTAATGGCTTTAAGGATATAGGAAAGGCCGAGTAGTATTGGCTTCGAGAATATAGCAAGGACTGAGAAGTAATGGCTTCAAGGATATAGCAAGGATTGAGAAGCTATGGCTTCATGGATATAGCAAGAACTGAGTATTATTGGCTTCAAGGATATAGCAAGGACTGAGAAGTAGTGGCTTTGAGGATGCAGCAAGAACTGTGGAAGGTAATGGCTTAAAGGATATAGTGGAAGAAAACAGCCAGGCAAACTGTTCAAAGTGGATGACAGCAAACCAAATGTGGGAGAAATGCTGGAGGTAAATTCCCAAGAAAAAGTGAGACAAGAGGAAGAACTTCTGTCTGAAGGAGAAACAGCTTGCGCTACTAGTCAAACAATATAAACTACTAACCATGGACCTCTCAAGGAAGGTGGCTTGATGCCAGTGAGAGGTTCTTGATATAGGGAATTGGAACTAGCCTTTCCTTTAATCAAAATGATTGCCTCCCATTCCCTGTTAACTGTATAACCCTTACAGGTTTACTGTTACCACATAAAAGTACATACATACCATAGAGGGTTGTAGGTGCTCTCATTTGATCAGATTGTAGCTTTAATTGAAACCTCAAACTGAAACAGTCTTGCCCACTTGCACCACAATTGAAGTTTCAGTGTAGGTTAACACAAGCCAGAGACTTTTCACAACAGATTCTTTACCGCTCAAGTACAACCATGAACTTTTGGGCTTCCATTAGCATTTACACCTTAACCAGTCATCCACAGCCTAGTTGGTTGAATCGACTATACCTTCTACAGGATGTTTCAGCTGATGCAAACAGATGCTGCCTGACTACAGTATGTTGTACTCTGTATTACTGTATTGCTTATTCAAATTTACAAGGAGTGGTTTCAAGATTGACCACTGTGCTGAGTGTTTATTGTGTGTGTATGCAATTTAATTGTCTTTGTAGCTAAATGAGCAGAGCTATACATGTGTTGTGTCCTCAGTATTTAATACATATTTTTTAACACATCTGCCATTTCTCACCGAGGCAGGGTGACCCAAAAGAATGAAAAAACTTAAATCATCATTCAACACTTTCACCATCACACACACATAATCACTGGCTTTGCAGAGGCGCTCAGATATGACAGTTTAGACATCCTCCAAACTGCCAATATCCAAAACCCCCTCCTTTGAAGTGCAGGTATTGTACTTCCCATTTCCAGGACTCAAGTCCGGCTAACCGGTTACCCGAATCCCTAAACAAAATATTTCCCTGCTCACACTCCAACAGCTCGTCAGGTCCCAAAACCATTCATCTCCATTCATTCCTATCTAACATGCACACACACTTGCTGGAAGTCCAAGCCCCTCGCCCACAAAACCTCTTTTACCCCCTCCCTCCAACCTTTTCGAGGATGACCCCATACCCTGCCTTCCTTCCCCAATAGAGTTATACGTTTTCCAAGTCATTCTACTTTGTTTCATTCTCTCTAAATAACCAAACCACCTCAACAGCTTCCCTTCAGCCCTCTGACTAATACTTTTAGTAACTCAACACCTCCTAATTTCCACACTACAAATTCTTTGCATAATATTTACACTACACATTGCCCTTAGACATGACATCTCTACTTCCTCTAGCTGCCTCCTTGCTGCAGCATTTACAACCCATGCTTCACACTATACCACTATACTCTTGTTCTTTGTTTCCACAGATACCTCAACACACCACTCGCCTTTTTTTCTTCATCAATTCTATGGTTTACTTCATCCTTCATAAACCCGTGTGTTGACAAATCTACTCCCAAATATCTGAAAACACACACTTCTTCCATACTCCCTCCCTCCAATGTGATATCTAATTTTTCTTTATCTAAATTGTTTGATACCCTCATCACCTTACTCTTATCTATATTCACTTTCAACTTTCTACCTTTACACACCCTCCCAAACTTTTCTACTAACCTTTACAACTTTTCTTCATAGTGGCACCCTTTGGTAAAGAAAGTGACAAACACGATAGAATTGACGAAAGAAATTGTAGCAAAGTATACCAAAGTGGAGGAGGAAGAGAGAGGGGAGAATGTGCCTTCTTCAGTGATTCTATGATATGTACGATACTAAAGCAGCACAAGTCGATAAAGGCTATAGCACCAGCCAGTGATAAAGTGTAGCAAGTAAGTTAAGCGATTAATCGAAAGAGAAAGTACAGCAAAAACTAACTCCTCCAATGTTGTTGGAGTTATATAGGGCGATTGACAACACCGCCGTGTCTGACGCCCATGACCACCACTATGTAAGGCTTATCTTTCAGTGGCCCTTATACACCCAACAACAAACATGTTTCTATGTTATTAATATTGTTTATTATGTCATATTAGATGAATTGTGATAGATAAATAAATTAGTGTCATATTGAAGGACTATCTTGTCCTGCCTCCAAACAAACTTTCCTGCCTCTCATACGCCAACAAGAGTCTTCAATAAAGGTAAAACTAATTTAAATGTTCATTTATCCATTAAAATTAGTGCTTTATATTTACAGTGGTCCCTCGGTTTTCGCCGAAAATTCGTTCCAGAATGCTGCTCAAGTGCCATTACCGAACGAATTTACTTCCTTAAGAAATAATGTCACTTAGGTTAGTCTATTTCAGACCCCCAAAAATACACTTGCAACAGCACTTACGAAAATACACTTACATAAATGTTCAAGTTTGGAGATGCACGAAAACCGAGGGACCACTGTATTTCTTATTGTTTTCTGTATGTAATACTATAGTATTTATTCTTTTAAAAAAATGAATTTTTTGTGAATATTTTTGGGTGGAACGGATTAATTGTATTTACATTATTTCTTATGGGAAATATTAGTTCGACTTTCGGCCAGTTCGAGTTGAGGCCTAGCTCCTGGAATGGATTACGGCCGATACCGGGGTCCACTGTATTCTTTTAGGGTCACATACATTATTATCATGTCAATTTTTTTCTTCCTATCAAACAATGAGAGGACACTTTTCATGTTTTCAGTCTTTCTTCAAAACTCATATTTTGTTGCTCTGAAGCTATTTTGTTGCCATTTTTTGGACTTTTTTCTCTAATCCATTTTTTTTCAGACAGCACACCCTGCATATTACAGTTTTGCCCTAATTTTACAAAGTCCAGTACAGTGGTACCCCGACTTACGATATTAATCCGTCAGAGAGGGCATATTTTAAGGCGAAACAATCGTTAAACGAATCAATTTTCCCC
>WNWK01003077.1:0-181222 GCA_009830355.1 Cherax destructor
CTTCACCTTGCATGTTCACCTGTACTTCACCTTGCATGTTCACCTGTACTTCACCTTGCATGTTCACCTGTTACTTCACCCTTGCATGTTCACCTGTACTTCACCTTGCATGTTCACCTGTACTTCACCTTGCATGTTCACCTGTACTTCACCTTGCATGTTCCCTGTACTCACCTTGCATGTTCACCTGTACTTCACCTTGCATGTTCACCTGTACTTCACCTTGCATGTTCACCTGTACTTCACCTTGCATGTTCTCCTGTACTTCACCTTGCATGTTCACCTGTACTTCACCTTGCATGTTCACCTGTACTTCACCTTGCATGTTCACCTGTACTTCACCTTGCATGTTCACCTGTACTTCACCTTGCATGTTCTCCTGTACTTCACCTTGCATGTTCACCTGTACTTCACCTCATCTGACACCTGCATGTTCCCTGTACTTCACCTTGCATGTTCACCTGTACTTCACCTTGCATGTTCACCTGTACTTCACCTTGCATGTTCACCTGTACTTCACCTTGCATGTTCTCCTGTACTCACCTTGCATGTTCTCCTGTACTTCACCTTGCATGTTCACCTGTACTTCACCTTGCATGTTCTCCTGTACCTCACCTTGCATGTTCTCCTGTACTTCACCTTGCATGTTCTCCTGTACTTCACCTTGCATGTTCACCTGTACCTCACCTTGCATGTTCACCTGTACTTCACCTTGCATGTTCACCTGTACCTCACCTTGCATGTTCTCCTGTACTTCACCTTGCATGTTCACCTGTACCTCACCTTGCATGTTCACCTGTACCTCACCTTGCATGTTCACCTGTACTTCACCTTGCATGTTCACCTGTACCTCACCTTGCATGTTCACCTGTACCTTACCTTGCATGTTCACCTGTACCTCACCTTGCATGTTCACCTGTACTTCACCTTGCATGTTCACCTGTACCTCACCTTGCATGTTCACCTGTACTTCACCTTGCATGTTCACCTGTACTTCACCTTGCATGTTCACCTGTACCTCACCTTGCATGTTCTCCTGTACTTCACCTTGCATGTTCACCTGTACTTCACCTTGCATGTTCACCTGTACCTCACCTTGCATGTTCACCTGTACCTCACCTTGCATGTTCACCTGTACCTCACCTTGCATGTTCACCTGTACCTCACCTTGCATGTTCACCTGTACCTCACCTTGCATGTTCACCTGTACCTCACCTTGCATGTTCACCTGTACCTCACCTTGCATGTTCACCTGTACCTCACCTTGCATGTTCACCTGTACTTCACCTTGCATGTTCACCTGTACCTCACCTTGCATGTTCTCCTGTACTTCACCTTGCATGTTCTACCTGTACTTCACTTGCATGTTCACCTGTACCTCACCTTGCATGTTCTACCTGTACTCACCTTGCATGTTCACCTGTACCTCACCTTGCATGTTCACCTGTACCTCACATTGCATGTTCACCTGTACCTCACCTTGCATGTTCACCTGTACCTCACCTTGCATGTTCACCTGTACCTCACCTTGCATGTTCTCCTGTACTTCACATTGCATGTTCACCTGTACCTCACATTGCATGTTCACCTGTACTTCACCTTGCATGTTCACCTGTACTTCACCTTGCATGTTCTCCTGTACTTCACATTGCATGTTCACCTGTACTCACTTGCATGTTCACCTGTACTTCACCTTGCATGTTCTCATGTACTTCACATTGCATGTTCACCTGTACCTCACATTGCATGTTCACCTGTACTTCACCTTGCATGTTCACCTGTACCTCACATTGCATGTTCACCTGTACCTCACATTGCATGTTCACCTGTACCTCACCTTGCATGTTCACCTGTACCTCACATTGCATGTTCACCTGTACTTCACCTTGCATGTTCTCCTGTACTTCACATTGCATGTTCACCTGTACCTCACATTGCATGTTCACCTGTACCTCACCTTGCATGTTCACCTGTACCTCACATTGCATGTTCACCTATACTTCACCTTCCACCTGATGCACTGTGATGTGTACATGTTAGTGTATATTACACTAGTGCTACATTTAAGTATTATCCTGGAAACATTTCTCCAGCCAGTGGCTTCTTCAGTCCAATGCAGAGAAAGGTGGACGATGATGAGGAAGAGGTAATCAGTCCCTCAGGCTGTAGTCGACGTGTTCAGTCCATCAATCTTGATTAAAGTGCAGTATATTCGCGGTGATGGGGCTTATATACTGCTGGCAGATGAGATGGAGCAGTGGTAAGCGGAGTTACGTGGACAAAACCACTAGTAGAAGTAGGTCATGCCTATAGGTTATACAAGTTTTGAAGAATTCCCTGTATCAAGATCCCAAGATGGATATGGATGAATGGTTTAGAAAACGAACAAGTTGATATATGAGACGGGGAGTTGCCATGATTTTTTTTCTTTTTTTTTTATTATAGACTCTAGGAGTTTGGAAGTGTATGAGGGAAAAGTTGTTTTTTAAATTGCAACAAATCTGTCGCCATATTGAAATACCGTCAATGTTAGTTATTTTGGATAATAACAAATGATGAAGCATGATTTAAAATTATGTAGAATATCGTTTGTAAAATTTCTAATGACCGGTTGATGAATAATAAAGTTACAACAACAAATATTAGATTTTTACGGATAGCCCTGACTCACCTTAGAATTATCATAGAGAGATGAGACACACACCAAAATGTTGCTAGATTTATGAACTTTTAGTGTCGCTTCTACCACTTAAGCTTAGGATACCAAAGGGTGTCATCAAAACCAGAATTAAGAAAATTTAAAATAAATAATTAACATAATTATTATAATTAACATAATTGTTAATTATCTCACAGTGCTTATACAGCATTGGGAGATAATAGAGTGGGAGAGTGCAGATATGCTTATAATATATGCAGAAAACACACACACACACACACACACACACACACACACACACACACACACAATAATATATATATATATATATATATATATATATATATATATATATATATATATATATATATATATATATATATATACAGAACAATCTATGTGAAAATGCAGTGAAATTCTCAGTTTTTCTTGTCATTAGTCCGACGCTTTTATCCTAATGGTCAAATGTGGAGGCTGACAAAAATATATATGTCTTTATCTGAAATTTCTTAAATGTAATGAAATGAAATTTCCTAAATTTTAATTATTTGCGACCACTGTCAGCCTCAGAGTTATCTCTGAGTTACCAGACCCTGCCACGTGGAGGCCAGTGGTTCGTCTTTAGGGTCCCCTCCTTCCCTCGCTTCCTAGGTCAGTGTGTCCAGGAATCCATCCGTGGGCTCCCGGATGTCGTCCCTTCCTCACTTCCCTGTTCAGCCTCGCCTCTCACCTTCCAGTCTCAGCCTTCCCCAGGTTCATGAGTCCAGGAATCCATCCGTCCGCCTCCGGATGTCTCCCCATCCCCACTTCCCCAAGGTCAGCCAACCAGTATTCATACATTCCCCAGGTTCACGTGTCCAGGAGTCCATCTGTGTCCCCTCAGATATTCTCCCTTCCCCACTTCCCCAAGGTCAGCCTCAACAATGGGTATTCATGCGTTCCCCAGGTTCATGTGTCCAGGAGTTCATCTGTGTCCCTTCAGATATTCTCCCTTCCCCACTTTCCCAAGGACTGCCTCAACAGCGAGTATTCATGCCTTCCCCAGGTTCATGTATCCAGGAATCCATCCGTCTACCGCCGGATGTCTCCCCTTCCCCACTTACCCAAGGTCAGCCTCAACTGCTAGTATTCATGCCTTCCCCAGGTTCATGTATCCAGGAATCCATCCGTTCGCTCCCGGATGTCTCCCCTTCCTCACTTCTCCCAGGTCAGCCTCAACGCCTCCCCTTCCCCAGGTCCATGCATCCAGGAATCCATCCGTTCGCTCCCGGATGTCTTCCCTTCACCACTTCCCCAAAGTCAGCGGATTTCGCCACCCCCAATGACCTTGCTGGGTGGAAACTTGGTCTTGTCTAGCTGGTCTACGGTAGAGACTGTCCAGGTGAGTGGAATTACCGGAGGGGACACACAGAAAACTGGGTCCGGTAATTACATCCACCAAGACAGCCACGACCGCACGGCAGCTAGACGAGACCAAGTTCGCACCCAGCTCACCCACCCAGGAGAGGCTAGTGAAAGAAAACTTGGGATTCTATTTAAGTTACACTTTGAAACTGTCAAATGTTTTTTTTTTCTAGTTATATAGCTAAATATGTGAATTTGTCAATTTTTGTCTGTAATAGACGAGTGTCCATGTGCCAGTCTTTTGTTCTGTTATTCGTCAATTTTTATTTGCACGACACGCAAAGATCTCGTTCACATGTGCGTATTTTCATACATTTATGCTACGTTGCAGTATGTTCTGATGTATTGTGATGTATGACTCAATATATATTACACTTTGAATTATTATTATTATAATCAAATAGAAGCGCTAAACCACAGGGGTTATACAGCTACACTTTGAATGACTCACGAAACATGGTCAACAAATCCCAGTGAGTTGTAGGACTCACCTGCCAAGGCAAGTTTATCCAGTAAACAAATCTGTAATAATAATAGTAACAACTTCAACAACATTTTAAAAAAACTATCAAAAGAACTAACCCAAATGAAATAAAATAATAGAAACTGCAAGAGGATTATTTATTCTGATAAGAACAGAAAGGAAGAACAATTGTTAAGATCAGATAATATCCATTATAACGCTGCATTTACTCCATTATGATCAATGTTCATATATAATATCCATTTTATTTCTAACATAAATAAATTTTAAGACCTCCATAAATTCAAGCTTTGCTTTTGTCATTAACGTTATTTTTTTCACGTTCAAGTAGAATACATTTTTCTTTGTGGAAAATTAAGTGGTAAGGAAAAAGTGTCCTCTAGTTGTTGAAGGCGGCAGTGGTGACCACTACACCACAGAGATACGCTGACCCCTTCACTACACCACAGAGATACGCTGACCCCTTCACTACACCACAGAGATACGCTGACCCCTTCACTACACCACAGAGATACGCTGACCCCTTCACTACACCACAGAGATACGCTGACCCCTTCACTACACCACAGAGATACGCTGACCCTTCACTACACCACAGAGATACGCTGACCCTTCACTACACCACAGAGATACTCTGACCCCACTACACCACAGGATACTCTGATCCCTTCACTACACCACAGGATACTCTGACCCTTCACTACACCACAGAGATACTCTGACCGACTTCACTACACCACAGAGATACGCTGACCCTTCACTACACCACAGAGATACTCTGACCCTTCACTACACCACAGAGATACTCTGACCCCTTCACTACACCACAGAGATACTCTGACCCCTTCACTACACCACAGAGATACGCTGACCCCTTCACTACACCACAGAGATACGCTGACCCCTTCACTACACCACAGAGATACGCTGACCCTTCACTACACCACAGAGATACGCTGACCCCTTCACTACACCACAGAGATACGCTGACCCCTTCACTACACCACAGAGATACGCTGACCCCTTCACTACACCACAGAGATACGCTGACCCCTTCACTACACCACAGAGATACGCTGACCCCTTCACTACACCACAGAGATACGCTGACCCTTCACTACACCACAGAGATACGCTGACCCCTTCACTACACCACAGAGATACGCTGACCCCTTCACTACACCACAGAGATACGCTGACCCTTCACTACACCACAGGATACGCTGACCCCTTCACTACACCACAGAGATACGCTGACCCCTTCACTACACCACAGAGATACGCTGACCCCTTCACTACACCACAGAGATACTCTGACCCTTCACTACACCACAGAGATACGCTGACCCCTTCACTACACCACAGAGATACGCTGACCCTTCACTACACCACAGGATACGCTGACCCTTCACTACACCACAGAGATACGCTGACCCCTTCACTACACCACAGAGATACGCTGACCCCTTCACTACACCACAGGATACGCTGACCCTTCACTACACCACAGAGATACGCTGACCCCTTCACTACACCACAGAGATACGCTGACCCCTTCACTACACCACAGAGATACGCTGACCCCTTCACTACACCACAGAGATACGCTGACCCCTTCACTACACCACAGAGATACACTGACCCCTTCACTACACCACAGAGATACGCTGACCCCTTCACTACACCACAGAGATACGCTGACCCCTTCACTACACCACAGAGATACCTGACCCCTTCACTACACCACAGAGATACCTGACCCTTCACTACACCACAGAGATACGCTGACCCCTTCACTACACCACAAGGATACGCTGACCCCTTCACTCACCACAGAGATACGCTGACCCTTCACTACACCACAGAGATACGCTGACCCCTTCACTACACCACAGAGATACGCTGACCCCTTCACTACACCACAGAGATACGCTGACCCCTTCACTACACCACAGAGATACTCTGACCCCTTCACTACACCATAGAGATACTCTGACCCCTTCACTACACCACAGAGATACTCTGACCCCTTCACTACACCACAGAGATACGCTGACCCCTTCACTACAGAGTTGTGTTCACCCCAGCACTGCTCAGCAGTGCTGTTAACTTATTGCTTTACTCAAGTCTATGGTAACCCTTGCATGTTCTTAATACTATTTTTAAACTTCCTTCACACTAATCTCCTTCAAACGTTCTTCCTTTTCACTCGCTTTCTTCACACACTACATTCAGCGAGGTCCTGCCTAATTTGCCCTCACCACCGTCATTATTAGTGAATTCATAGAATATCATTCATTTCTTAGCGTGTAACAATAGACAAAAAAAGTCTTCGAAATGGAATATCAATATGGCCATTATCAATATGATGTTACGATGTATAGCACACTTGACTTCCCTACAAATGATTACAAAAGAATCAACACGTTAATAAAGTTTTGGAGATAATTTTAATGAATAAATCGTTTGATATAATTATAAAAAGCAGTGGGATACCAGGTGGATATGAACAGAGGAGCGAAATACATGCAGTAACTCTGTGGGAATGTTATGGAGCTTGGATGGTACACATAGCACTGTCAGACCCACCGTTGGGACCCTCATGGTACACACAGCACTACTGTCAGACCCACCGTTGGGACCCTCATGGTACACACAGCACTGTCAGACCCACCGTTGGGACCCTCATGGTACACACAGCACTACTGTCAGACCCACCGTTGGGACCCTCATGGTACACACAGCACTGTCAGACCCCACCGTTGGGACCCTCATGGTACACACAGCACTGTCAGACCCACCGTTGGGACCCTCATGGTACACACAGCACTACTGTCAGACCCACCGTTGGGACCCTCATGGTACACACAGCACTGTCAGACCCACCGTTGGGACCCTCATGGTACACACAGCACTGTCAGACCCACCGTTGGGACCCTCATGGTACACACAGCACTACTGTCAGACCCACCGTTGGGACCCTCATGGTACACACAGCACTATTGTCAGACCCACCGCTGGGACCATCATGGTACACACAGCACTACTGTCAGACCCACCGCTGGGACCATCATGGTACACACAGCACTACTGTCAGACCCACCGTTGGGACCCTCATGGTACACACAGCACTACTGTCAGACCCACCGCTGGGACCATCATGGTACACACAGCACTACTGTCAGACCCACCTGCTAGGGACCAGCATAGTAACACACCCGACCAGCACTACTGTCAGACCCACCGTTGGGACCCTCATGGTACACACAGCACTATTGTCAGACCCACCGTTGGGACCCTCATGGTACACACAGCACTACTGTCAGACCCACCGTTGGGACCCTCATGGTACACACATCACTATTGTCAGACCCACCGTTGGGACCCTCATGGTACACACATCACTACTGTCAGACCCACCGTTGGGACCCTCATGGTACACACAGCACTACTGTCAGACCCACCGTTGGGACCCTCATGGTACACACAGCACTACTGTCAGACCCACCGCTAGGACCCTCATGGTACACACACACTACTGTCAGACCCACCGCTGGGACCCTCATGGTACACACACTCACCCACTACTGTCAGCCCACCCACTCATGTCACACATCACTACTGTCAGACCCACCGCTGGGACCCTCATGGTACACACATCACTACTGTCAGACCCACCGTTGGGACCCTCATGGTACACACAGCACTACTGTCAGACCCACCGCTAGGACCCTCATGGTACACACAACACTACATAGCTGGGACCATTACGCTCACCAGCTTTATCGTGATGCTAACGCGAAATAATTCTATATTGCATCTACGTACTTGATTTTGTGGGGATTATGTAAGGAATATCAATCAAATAATTCTATATACAACCAGTATACTTGCAAAAACATTAAGATCAGCTATATTCCCTTCCAACTTTTACTTTATATTTTCGTTTAACTTATAACTTTAATATGACAGTTCATAAGGTGAAACTTTCGCTTGAGATAAGGTAAAGGTTCCGCACTCATAGTTACATCAAGCACTTCAAACTCTCCCACAGTACCTCCACAACAGTGCCTCCCACACTGGCAGTCATGTCACCCCAAGCAATTATCTGGCATGACTCAACATTATCAACACATTCACTTAAGATCTCCCAGGATAGCTTTTCCTTGTCTGCACTTATCTTCCCTTATAAAATATTTAATACAAATAACACTATCCATAATACACTACAAAAATCAATTACTCTCAGGTAATAAAGCCGACCATCAGGGTAGTCTCGATCTGCTAAAATAAAGTTTCAGCAGCCACTCCTGCAGCCTGGCTAGTTCGTCTCATTGTTGCTGTCTCCAGTACTGCTGTATTTTGCTTTGATATCTTGCTATAATATACATTTGCAACCCTAGCACCAAAAGTCTTTTAATTTGCAACAAAGCATTTCTCGTGTTTATTAAACTATTGTTAAATAATGTTCTTCATAAAAATATTTTATGAGTCTAATACTGTACGGTTTCGTTTTATCTGTTTCACAGGCACTGACTCGTACCAAAGTTAGATTTGCTTAGATTATTTTAGTTTGCTTGCAAGTGAAAAAATGCGACGAAAAGCCAGAACCTATAATACAGATATAACTTCTATACAATGCTTTAGTAGACACATTAAAATATGTCTACTAAACAAGTCTGAAGTCACTATAAATATAGCAACGGTAGTTTTAGAGGTTTTCTTCCAGCAGGAGTGAAGTGACAATGGGTTTAGTACAACGGTAGTTTTAAAGGCTTCGTTCCAGCAGGAGTGAAGTGACAATGGGTTTAGTACAACGGTAGTTTTAAAGGCTTCGTTCCAGCAGGAGTGAAGTGACAATGGGTTTAGTACAACGGTAGTTTTAAAGGCTTCGTTCCAGCAGGAGTGAAGTGACAATGGGTTTAGTACAACGGTAGTTTTAAAGGCTTCGTTCCAGCAGGAGTGAAGTGACAATGGGTTTAGTATAACGGTAGTTTTAAAGGCTTCGTTCCAGCAGGAGTGAAGTGACAATGGGTTTAGTATAACGGTAGTTTTAAAGGCTTCGTTCCAGCAGGAGTGAAGTCACTACGTGTTCAGTAGCTATGGCAGTTTCAAAAGTATTCTTCGAAGAGTGAAAGTCATACGTTCAATAGATACCTTAATATCAAAGATTTCTTTCCAACAGAAAAAAAGAAAATACTTGTTTACAGTATTAAAAGTCCTCAATAATGAGATATGTCTTTAATGACAGAAAACAAACACTGACCATCAAAAAAAAAGCAACAAAAATTCTGATAAAAATCTACCAATTCGGGAGACCTGAGCTAGTGACAAAAATTGTGTTATCAGATTATCTTGCAGCCTGGCCAACACGTCCCCTCCTCAATGTCTCACATAAATTACATTACTGAATATCATTTAACCTATAAAGTTGTTTAGGTAGAAACCCTGTGACATTTTATATTGATTTATGTACAACCTCGAAAATCGTACTAACCCTAAAGGCTTTAGTTGCAAAAGAATCAGTGAAATAACAAAAAAAAGGCATAATACCGTGACTGGAACAATACACACACAACCCGCACATACAAAAAGAGAGGAGCTTACGACGACGTTTCGGTCCAACTTGGACCATTTACAAAGTCACTCTAACACAATGGACAGGTAAAAGGGGTATTTATAGGCAGGCAGACAGGGGAGGGCACAAGAAAGTGGTGGAGGGGTAATAATGGAGGTAGTAGTGGAAGTGGTAGTAGTAGTAGTAGTAGTGGAGTCAGTCATATTCTAGGAAAGGAGCACTGCAATGAGGCTGGCGGCCCGCATAGGGTAGAGACAAGAACACAGATGGGGGAAAATGAAAATAAAATAAAGAAGGACAAATACAAGGCAAAAGAAAAGAAAGAAAACCCAGAGGAGAAAGGAGAAAGAGGAGAAGGGGGAAGATATAGAAAAGGAAGGAATCATGTTAAGTCACGGGTGTTCTGAAGTTTGGAGCATTTAACAATATAATGGGAGAGGAAAGCATCAACAGAGACAAAGCCAGGGCTAAGATTCATACAGGGAAAGTTGTGTATAAGGGAGGATTCAACCAGGCGGCGTCTGTGAAAGTTGGACGTAGGGTAGACAGTTTTAGCAGAAGACCAATCAATAGGATGACTGTGATCTCTGACATGACAGAAAAGAGCATTATTAGTGTCGGCAAGCCTAACACTATTTATTGTTGTGCTCCCTAAATCTGTCAGAAAGAGATCGGCCAGTTTCTCCAAAGTACTGAAGAGGACAGGAGGAGCAAGAAATAGAGTAGACACCAGGAGAATCTATAGAGGGAGGGGAGGTATGAACTAGATTAGTGCGAAGAGTGTTAGTCTGGCGAAAGGTAAGTTTGATGTCTAAGGAACGGAGAGAGTTGTTGAGATTAGAGAGACCAGAGATGTAGGGAAGGCAGAGGACAGGAGAGTTCCCAGGAGTAGAGGGTTTAGGAGAGAAGAAAGTCCGTTTGGCACGAGAGAAAGCAGAGTCTATGAAATGGGAAGGGTAGCCTATAAATACCCCTTTTACCTGTCCATTGTGTTAGTGTGACTTTGTAAATGGTCCAAGTCGGACCGAAACGTCGTCGTAAGCTCCTCTCTTTTTATATGTGCGGGTTGTGTGTGAATCAGTGAAAGAATGAAAGCAGGAAATATTTCTTCATGGAGTACTAGAGGGGCAGCGTGAGCTCCGGGAGGAAGCTGTAAGCACAACAACTATTGTGAAATTTAAAACGAATTATGAAGCAACACACAGATAATAGAATGTGCTTAATTATGAAATGTTAATTAAGTCTTATAAAACTTATGCGATATATAAAAATTATAAGTAAAGGAATTTAAATTTAACCTATTAGACTAATAACTAACAAAATTGTTATAAAAGTATTTAAAATTATAATTATGAAATAAAATTAATACTAATATCAAGTATAATAATAACTTAATATATTTTACATTTAATATATGATGAATTATATTCATGCAGTTCAGATTATGCCTAAATGCAGGAAAGTATTGAAATCATCTATCTAATTATTAAATTATATATAATTGCACAAGTTAATTACAAACAATTAAAATAAAACGGAAATTCTAATCGCTTAAAACGTTCTTAAAACTTGCTTGTCTATACTTTTAAAGCAGTGTTAGTTGTAGACAAACACCTGAGAGTTATTAACCAAAAAATTCACTTCAATTCACTAGTTTTGTGATTTGGTAAAAGAGGAGGTGAAATATGCGCCTGAATAAAAATATTTTGTATAATTATGTTTACAGTCTGCATGCAAATTAGTAATCACATAATCACATAGAACGTAAATTAAGTAATACCTAACATAAACCTATCAAGCCGCTTACAGTGTCAGTCCAACACTTGATAGACCTTGATAGACCATGTGAAAACTGCATCACACAAAACACCTCAGACTCGCACAAGTACCATGGTGTACAACTCACTAGCACAAGTACCATGGTGTACAACTCACTAGCACAAGTACCATGGTGTACAACTCACTAGCACAAGTACCATGGTGTACAACTCACTAGCACAAGTACCATGGTGTACAACTCACTAGCACAAGTACCATGGTGTACAACTCACTAGCACAAGTACCATGGTGTACAACTCACTAGCACAAGTACCATGGTGTACAACTCACTAGCACAAGTACCATGGTGTACAATTCACTAGCACAAGTACCATGGTGTACAACTCACTAGCACAAGTACCATGGTGTACAACTCACTAGCACAAGTACCATGGTGTACAACTCACTAGCACAAGTACCATGGTGTACAACTACTAGAACAAGTACCATGGTGTACAACTCACTAGCACAAGTACCATGGTGTACAACTTACTAGCACAAGTACCATGGTGTACAACTCACTAGCACAAGTACCATGGTGTACAACTCACTAGCACAAGTACCATGGTGTACAACTTACTAGCACAAGTACCATGGTGTACAACTCACTAGCACAAGTACCATGGTGTACAACTCACTAGCACAAGTACCATGGTGTACAACTTACTAGCACAAGTACCATGGTGTACAACTCACTAGCACAAGTACCATGGTGTACAACTCACTAGCACAAGTACCATGGTGTACAACTCACTAGCACAAGTACCATGGTGTACAACTCACTAGCACAAGTACCATGGTGTACAACTCACTAGCACAAGTACCATGGTGTACAACTCACTAGCACAAGTACCATGGTGTACAACTCACTAGCACAAGTACCATGGTGTACAACTCACTAGCACACTACACACAATACACACAGGGCATGTGTATGTAGATACCCTCTACTCAAATACGGTCCACACAACACAGTGTGTAATTACAAACAATCACACAAAAAAATTTTTGCCTAGACTTAAGTTACCAGAGTTTGGCAAATAATTTTATTCAGCAGTTAGAATATACTAGAAGTTATCCTGTTTCTTAGACTGAGTTCTAACAGTAAACATACATAAAAAAACAATAATGTTCAGAAGTATATTACAAGATACTCATTGTCGTATAAATTTTCCTTTAATGGACCTACCCTTATGCTGGTGAAGGACTGGCTGCGATTTTTCAGGCGATCTGTGACTACCAAATTAAATAAAAATCCCATTAAAATATCAATTCAAAAATTTGGAAATCCTTTGTGGATAGTGTTGAATGTTTCTCATCAAATTGAAAAATTACTTCGCTGTAAAATAAATATAATGTATCTCAGTTGAATGAAAAAAAAATAGACTCCGCCGGGAATTGAACCCGAGTCTGCTACTTTAGAGGCAGCCGTGCTGACCACTGCACCACAGAGCCGTAATTATTAGTTAGCGAGTTCTGCTATATAAATCCGGCCAGTCAAAGTGATTTTCAAAGCAGAATTGACTCGAAACAGGATCCTGCAGGAGAAGGCAAGACTAAGGGATATGTCAGAGTACCGGAGGGTGTATCTCGACCGCGACAGAACACAAGAAAAAAGACAGAAACTGAAAGAGAGGGTACAGAGACAAAAGGAGGAAAGAGAGATGGACAGAAGAGCCCAGACTCAGGAGGAAGCTCTAATACAACCACCTTCAGATGTCCCCCAACCTGGACAACCTCAATGCAACCAAACAATCTAACCCAAAACACACATGCCATACCCAATGATTCCACCCACCTCATTACAAACTCCACCTTCACACCAACCACCCATAGTTCCCCATCAGGTCTCCCACTTTCCCAACTCCAACGTACCCCCCAGACTACGGTTTTAGAAAAGAAGTTGAAGGTTTGGTATACAAATGCAGATGGTATAACAAATGTGAGGAGTGGCATGAAAGAATAAAGGAGACATCCCCAGACATAATAGCACTCACAGAAACGAAACTCACCAGGATGATAACAGATGCAATCTTTCCACCCGGATATCAAATCCTCAGGAAAGATAGAGGGAGCAGAGGGGAAGGAGGAGTTGCATTGCTCATTAAGAACAGGTGGGGATTTGAGGAAGTGGAAGGAATGGATGGAATGGGCAAAAGGGATTACATAGTAGGAACAATTCAGTCTGAGGGCCATAAGGTGGTAATTGCTGTAATGTACAACCCGCCACAGAACTTCAGGAGGCCAAGAGAAGAATACGACGAGAGCAACAGAGCAATGGTAGACACACTTGCCGAGGTAGGCAGAAGAGCCCACATGGGGAGAGCAAAGTTACTAATTATGAGTGATTTCAATCACAAGGAGATTGACTTGGAAAACCTGGAGCCCCACGGAGGGTCCTGAATCATGGAGACCCAAGATGATGGATGTGGTACTGGAAAACCTCATGCATCAACATGTTAGAGACACTACCAGAGAGAGAGAGAGGTGAGGATGATCCAGCAAGACTGGACCTAGTATTCACCTTGAGTAGTTCGGACATCGAGGATATCACGTATGAAAGGCCCCTTGGAGCTAGTGATCATTTGGTTCTGTGTTTTGATTATATAGTTGAGCTACAAGTGGAGAGGGAGCAGAATAGGAAGGAGAAACGAAACTACAAAAGGGGGGACTACACAGGCATGAGGAACTTCCTACAAGACGTTCAGTGGGAGAGAGAATTGGCAGGAAAACCAGTAAAAGAAATGATGGAATATGTGACAACCAAATGCAAAGAGGCAGAGAAGAGGTTTGTCCCCAAGGGAAACAGAAGTAATGGGAAGACCAGAACGAGTCCTTGGTTCACCCAGAGGTGTAGGGAGGCAAAAACTAAGTGTAATAGAGAATGGAAAAAGTACAGAAGACAAAGGACCCAGGAAAATAAAGAGATTAGCCGAAGAGCCAGAAACGAATATGCACAGGTAAGAAGGGAGGCTCAGCGACAATATGAAAATGATATAGCATCAAAAGTCAAGTCTGACCCGAAGCTGTTGTATAGCCACATCAGGAGGAAAACAACAGTCAAGGACCAGGTAATCAGGCTGAGGAAGGAAGGTGGGGAGTTCACAAGAAACGACCAAGAGGTATGTGAGGAGCTCAACATGAGATTTACAGAGGAGACAGGAAGGACTCCAGGAATTCAGAATAGGGAGGTATACCAACAAGTGCTGGATGAAATACACATAACCGAGGAGGAGGTGAAGAAGCTGCTATGTGAACTCGATACCTCAAAACCGGTGGGACCGGACAACATTTCTCTGTGGGTCCTTAGAGAGGGAGCAGAGATGTTGAGTGTGCCACTAACAAAAATCTTCAACACATCCATTGAAACTGGGCAACTACCTGAGGCGTGGAAGATGGCAAATGTAGTCCCAATTTTTAAGAAAGGAGACAGACACGAGGCATTAAACTACAGACCTATGTCACTGACGTGTATATTATGTAAAGTCATGGAGAAGATCATCAGGAGGAGAGTGGTGGAGCACCTAGAAAGACACAAGCTTATAAACGACAACCAGCACAGTTTCAGGGAAGGAAAATCCTGTGTCACAAACCTACTGGAGTTTTATGACAAGGTAACAGAAGTAAGACACGAGAGAGAGTGGGGTGGATAGACTGCATTTTCTTGGACTGCAAGAAGGCGTTCGACACAGTTCCTCACAAGAGGTTAATGCAAAAGCTAAAGGATCAGGCACACGTAACAGGAAAGGCACTGCAATGGATCAGAGAATATCTGACAGGGAGGCAACAACGAGTCATGGTACGTGACGAGGTGTCAGAGTGGGGCACCTGTGACGAGTGGGGTTCCACAAGGGTCAGTCCTAGGACCTGTACTGTTTTTGGTATATGTGAATGACATAACGGAAGATATAGACTCAGAAGTGTCCCTGTTTGCAGATGATGTGAAGTTAATGAGAAGAATTAAATCAGTCGAGGATCAGGTAGGACTACAAACAGACCTGGACAGGCTACAAGCCTGGTCCAGTAACTGGCTCCTTGAATTTAACCCTGCCAAATGTAAAGTCATGAAGATCGGGGAAGGGCAAAGAAGACCGCAGACAGAGTATAGTCTAGGTTGCCAAAGACTGCAAACCTTACTCAAGGAAAAAGATCTTGGGGTGAGTATAATACCGAGCACATCTCCTGAGGCACACATCAATCAGATAACTGCTGCAGCATACGGGCGGCTGGCAAACCTAAGAATAGCGTTCCAATACCTCACTAAGGAATCGTTCAAGACTCTGTACACCATATACGTCAGGCCCATACTGGAGTATGCAGCACCAGTTTGGAACCCACACTTGGTCAAGCACGTCAAGAAATTAGAGAAAGTGCAGAGGTTTGCAACAAGACTAGTCCCAGAGCTAAGGGGATTGTCCTACGAAGAAAGGGTAAGGGAAATCGGCCTGACGACACTAGAGGACAGGAGGGTTAGGGGAGACATGATAACGACATATAAAATACTGCCTGGAATAGATAAGGTGGACAGAGACAAGATGTTCCAGAGAGGGGACACAGAAACAAGGGGTCACAATTGGAAGTTGAAGACTCCTATGAGTGAAAGGGATGTTAGGAAGTATTTCTTCAGTTATAGAGTTGTCAGGAAGTGGAATAGTCTAGAAAGCGACGTAGTTGAGGCAGGAACCATACATAGTTTTAAGACGAGGTTTGATAAAGCTCATGGAGCAGGGAGAGAGAGGACCTAGTAGCAATCAGTGAAGAGGCGGGGCCAGGAGCTATGACTCGACCCCTGCAACCACAAATAGGTGAGTACACTAAACACCATGCTACGAACACACACACATACATGTGTACACATTCTCATAAACGTATCATGACTCTCCTACTCTGCTGTTAATATTAAACAATGTTGTATAAGTATTGTAAGAGTATTAACAAAATTCTTGATTATATTTTGATTTTCTTAAGAAAATAGAATGTTTCTTGTAGAGAGATGTAAATATATGAAGAAGTGACTAACTTCAGAGACTTGTTGTTAATATAAAGAATATTTTCTTATAAATCTTCTTAAACATTTAATTATTAAAGAGCTGAATAAGTCTCTCAATTTTCACATATACACTTCTCTCACCTCTAAAATAATGACATCAGAACATTCACCACAATAGGTACAAAAAAAATACTTTCGGGGATGAAAATAAAAACTGTAAACTTAGATGACTCGATCTCTTGACAATAAGAATTTTGGTGGTGGGTGCCACAACCTGGCCAGTACGGTGCCACAACCTGGCCAGTACAACCGTGCGCTTCTGTCTCTGATATTGTTGTTAATTGTGATGTATGAATGTTAGCATTTATTACACACTGAATGTTGTGGTGCACTAAGTTGCAGAGACATATGGCACAAAGCTAGTAACTAATGAAGACACAATAGAAGAATGGAACTACTGAATGAAGAAACTTGTTTCACAGGTGAAAGTTCCTCTCTGGGACTAAAGTAAATTCAACATATGCGATGAAAGGCACTCCTCTCGGGGGTATATTATTATTATTATTATTATTATTATTATTACGCTTTACTGTGTAAGTTGCTATAAAAGAGTTAGCATATGTTGTAAAATTACTTGATATTTCTATTATTAATTTATTTAGTATTCGTAGAGTTTGGCATTCTCATTATACTAATTATTGTTTATTGTAGTTACTGCACTCACAACCTCCTAGTGGTCATGCCAGTCACAACCTCCTGTTGGTCATGCCAGTCACAACCTCCTGTTGGTCATGCCAGTCACAACCTCCTATTGGTCATGCCAGTCACAACCTCCTGTTGGTCATGCCAGTCACAACCTCCTGTTGGTCATGCCAGTCACAACCTCCTGTTGGTCATGCCAGTCACAACCTCCTGTTGGTCATGCCAGTCACAACCTCCTAGTTGGTCATGCCAGTCACAACCTCCTATTGGTCATGCCAGATGCCAGTCACAACCTCCTTTGGTATGCCAGTCACAACCTCTGGTCATGCCAGTCACAACCTCCTGTTGGTCACCAGTCACAACCTCCTGTTGGTCATGCCAGTCACAACCTCCTAGAGGTCATACCAGTCACAACCTCCTAGAGGTCATGCCAGTCACAACCTCCTGTTGGTGATGCCAGTCACAACCTCCTGGAGGTCATACCAGTCACAACCTCCTGGAGGTCATGCCAGTCACAACCTCCTGTTGGTGATGCCAGTCACAACCTCCTGGAGGTCATGACAGCCACAACCTCCTGGAGGTCATGCCAGTCACAACCTCCTGGAGGTCATGACAGCCACAACCTCCTGGAGGTCATGCCAGACACAACCTCCTGGTGATCATCCGGAAGTCACAACCTCCTAGAGGTCATACCAGTCACAACCTCCTAGAGGTCATACCAATCACAACCTCCTGGAGGTGATGCCAGTCACAACCTCCAGGAGGTCATGACAGCCACAACCTCCTGGAGGTCATGACAGCCACAACCTCCTGGAGGTCATGCCAGACACAACCTCCTAGATCATGCCAGTCACAACCTCCTAGAGGTCATACCAGTCACAACCTCCTGGAGGTCATACCAATCACAACCTCCTGGAGGTCATACCAGTCACAACCTCCAGTTGGTCATGCCAGTCACAACCTCATGTTGGTCATACCAGTCACAACCTCCTGGAGGTCATGCCAGTCACAACCTGCTGTTGGTCATACCAGTCACAACCTCCTTTTGGTCATACCAGTCACAACCTCCTGTTGGTCATGCCAGTCACAACCTCCTGTTGGTCATGCCAGTCACAACCTCCTGTTGGTCATGCCAGTCACAACCTCCTGTTGGTCATACCAGTCACAACCTCCTGTTGGTCATGCCAGTCACAACCTCCTGTTGGTCATGCCAGTCACAACCTTCTGTTGGTCATACCAGTCACAACCTCCTGTTGGTAATGCCATTCACAACATCCTGGAGGTCATGCCAGTCACAACCTCCTATAGATCATGACAGTCACAACCTCCTGAAGGTCATGCCAGTCACAACCTCCTGGAGGTCATGCCAGTCACAACCTCCTGGAGGTCATGCCACTTCTCAAATACTTTAATGGTAAAGATATTCTTCCTCTGCTACTGTAGACCAAAATCTCTATATGATTTTCGTGTGTGTCAAAATAAATCGTTTCAATTTTTAAGCAAGTCTCAAACACCGAGATTTAATTTAGTTAGCATTTATTTAATTACTAAAAACTGCACAATGCTGTGTCAGACTTCAATTGAGTCAGATATCAAGTGTACTTAACATCCTGAACATTGAGATTAAAGTAAACATAATTTAGTGTTCATGACATTCATGGTGTAAAATATACAAAGATTCATACACCTCGGTACTTGACAGTATAAAGCAATATCAGAGACATTAACAAAGAGTCATGGTAGCCGGCTTGCACGAGCGTCTCCCAAGACGCTGCCTTTCATATTCGTCACGGAAAGTTTATATTTGGTGTGTGTGGTGGGGGATGTGTTCCCGTCAATATAGAGGAGGTGAGTAAAGTGATGTTGTGATAAGTGAGTCAGATGTGTATATTATTTTTGACTACTCTTCACTTTTCTTAAGGTAATTCACGAAATTTTCCTCATTGTCTGAGACTCTTACATTTCTAACAATGAAGGTCTTCAGAAAATTGTAAACAATATTCTCCATCTTCATTCATTATTCTATTAGAATATATTTACATCAGTAAGTTCATTAATTTCTTTACTTTGCTTATACTACATAATTTAGTTTTAACATTGAGAGTGCGGATACGCATATGCGAATACATGTGTGTGTATATGTGGCATACGGTTTGACATATGGAATGTGTGTGCGTATGTTTCATACAGATGTGCGTGTGAGCGTCGGGGGGATGATGTCTGTGTGTGTAAAAGCACACGAGTGTACACTTGTGGACCTTCTTGTCCATGGTATTCAGAAATGACGGATGACAAAAACAATAACTAAAGGCTAGAAGCGAGAATAAGCATTGTCATAATTGACCTTGATGTCCACCTGGGCACAACAAGTCTTGAGAGAAGCACCGACAATACAAGCGTATGGATGAACCCTGAAGACTGGCCACTCTCCTGGGTTGAGTTACTCAAAGCTATATATATATATATATATATATATATATATATATATATATATATATATATATATATATATAACACACACACTTTTCGATTTTATTTCGTTTATAACTCGACAACGGCTTAACATTTTCAACAGTTGTGTGCAGCAACGAGAACCAGATTCTTGGAACAATTGGCATGTTCACGGGGCTTATAGCGAAAATTGTTGAAACCATTCCCAGTATCCTGGAATGGCTGAGATAACTAACAAAAGCCTGAGTGCTCTACCTTCAGACACTCAAAAAAAAATGGTGTCAAAAAATACATTGGCGGCGGAGAGTGAAATTCTGATGTGAAGGTTTGATGATTGAGTAAAATACTATAAACATTTTTACTCAAGTTAAACTACGTTAAATTTTCCGATTGCCCCTTCTGAACGGATTCAGTATTAAACGGCTGATGCAGCGTAGGGCCAGGATAGTGCCTATTACGTTTCGGTAATGCATCGTAGGGCCAGGATAGTGCCTATTACGTTTCGGTAATGCATCGTAGGGCCAGGATAGTGCCTATTACGTTTCGGTAATGCATCGTAGGGCCAGGATAGTGCCTATTAAGTTTCGGTAATGCATCGTAGGGCCAGGATAGTGCCTATTACGTTTCGGTAATGCATCGTAGGGCCAGGATAGTGCCTATTACGTTTCGGTAATGCATCGTAGGGCCAGGATAGTACCTATTACGTTTCGCTGATGCATCGTGAATAAGCACACACACACACACACACACACACACACACACACACACACACACACACATACACACACACACTCAAATAGGAGAGAAGAAACACTAGTCTCTGCGGCCAACATAACCAACAAGATTACTTGGTTGGAGTAACAAATTACCCGTGAGATAAACACTTGTTGTAGTAGTTGTGGTAGTAAAAGAGAAGCATTGGCTGCTTAATACGTCAACTGACGCCACACTACCCAGGGTAATGTAGACAAATGCCACCATTTCTGTCGCTACTTGAATTCAAGCAGTGGCCTGAAATATGGACCACTATAAAGCAAGTGTGTGATGTGCCACTGGTAGTCGAGAGACTGGAGACAGTTGTATCAATATATAGCTCCTCTTCCTTCTCCTCCTCCTTTTCCTCTTCATTCCCTTCATCCTCTTCCTCTCAGCCAGCTTCTCTATCTTTTCATCTCTTCCTACACTTCCGTATTTCTCTGCTTCTCCACCAACTGTTTTTCTTCTCTGCTTCTTTTACTGTTCTTCCTCTCCTTTCCTTCTCTTAACCATCTTTAAATTCTCTTTTTGCCAGCGGTCCTCCTCTTGTTTCTCCTCCTACACACTTCCGCAGGAAAACAATGGGTAAAGCTCAAGAAACTGCAAGATGCAAAGCGAGGTTGCAAGATGCAAAGCGAGATTGCAAGATGCAAAGTGAGGTTGCAAGATGCAAAGCGAGGTGAGGCAGGGAAAGTTGATAAGTAACTTTGTCAGGAAGAATATTGACACCAGTTGTAGTGTGAGTGAAAAAATATCAGTTGCAACTGATTTGAGTGAACATTTGCAACTGTTGAGTGAACAATATTGAACACTGTTCATGTTGATATTACTGACGTTTTCATTTTTAATATATAATCGGTGTGAAATATTATCAAGTAGAGAAGAACGAGAAAAGTGTTATATTGCAAATTTTATAGCATATTATGTTGCATATTATGTTACATATATTGCATCTAGAACAATATTTAGACTTGTCTAAATCTATTCAGACCGCTTTTGCATTAAAAGAGGCGAATGTTGGTGTAAGTCTGAGTGCCAGTGCCTATCTTTCTTGTGTCTCGGAGAGAAGGTTGGCTGCCAGAGTGACGTGTTTGTCTAACGCTTACTGGACGGAGGATCGAACCTTCATATTTTTTTTGCTAAACGACCTTCACAGATTTAACTCTTATCAAAAATATAATAATAATAATATTATTATTAATGAAGCCTCCGAGCAGGAAGCTTGGATCTATACCTTGTTGCACGGAGATGCTCATGAGCTCAACATTGTTGCAATACGTGGCGTTGCTCATTAGTAAGTGGAACAGTTGATGCTCTTACCACTTTCATCTCTGGGAGTCAGGAGTTGGCGTCATGTGTGTGTGTGTGTGTGTACTCACCTAGTTGTGGTTGCAGGGGTCGAGTCATAGCTCCTGGCCCCGTGTGTGTGTGAAGTAAAGAGGGTGCAAAGTGAACTAGATACCTCAAAAGGCGGTGGGACCGAACAACATCTCTCTGTGGGTCCTGAGAGAAGGAGCAGAGAAGCTGTGTGTGCCACTAACAACAATCTTTAACACATCTATCGAAACAGGGCAACTACCCGAGGTGTGAAAGACAGCAAATGTAGTCCCAATCTTTAAGGAGACAGACACGCAACATTAAACTACAGACCAGTGTCACTGACATATATAGTATGCAAAGTCATGGAGAAGATTATCAGGAGAAGACAGGTGGAGCGCCTAGAAAGGAATGAGCTTATACATGATAACCAGCACGGTTTCAGGGAGGGGAAATCCTGTTTTACAAATCTACTGGAGTTTTACGACAAGGTGACAGAAGTAAGGCAGGAGAGAGGGGGATGGGTAGACTGTTTTTTTCTTGGACTGTAAGAAGGTTTTTGACATACTTCCGCACAAGAGATTAGTGCAAAAGCTAGAGGAGCAGGCAGGAATAACAGGAAAGACATTGCAATGGATCAGAGAATATCTAACAGGAAGTAAACAACGAGTGATCGTACGTGATTAGTGTCAGAGTGGGCGCCTGTGACAAGCGGGGTTTGAAAAGGGTCAGTAATAGAACCGGTGAGGTTTCGGGCATTTGTGAATGACGTGACGGAAGGGATAGATTCAGAAATGTCCTTGTTTGCAGACGACGTGAAGCTAATGCGGAGAATTCAAGTGCATGAGGATGAGGTAGAACTACAAAGGGATCTGGACAGGTTGCAAGCCTGGTCCAACACCTGATTCCTGAATTTTAACCCCACCAAGTGCAAAGTCATGAGGATTGGTGAAGGTCAAAGAAGACCGCAAACAGATTACAGACTAGAGATGCCAAAGACTGCAAACCTCACTCAAGAAAAAAGATTTTGGGGTGAGTATAATACCGAGCACATTTCCTGAGGCGCACATCAACTAAATAACTGCTGAAGCCAATTGGCGCCTGGCAAACCTAAGACTAGTGCACACACAACCCGCACATATAAAAGAGAGGAGCTTACGACGACGTTTCGGCCCGACTTGGACCATTTACAAAGTCACACTAACACACAGAGACAGAGGAAGGGTATTTATAGGCAGGCAGACAGGGGAGGGTACAAGAGAGTGGGGAAATGTAGGAGTAGTGGTAGTAGTGGTAGTAGTAAAGGTAGTAGTAAAGGTAGTAGAGTAGACAGTCATATGGGAAGGAGCACTGCTATGAGGCTAGCGGCCCGCAAGGGGGGTACGAGAGGGAAGAAAAGCGAAAAAATGAAGGAAAATACAAGGCAAAAGAAAGAACAGAAAGAAAGGAAAACCCAAGGAGAAAAAGGAGAAGGGAAGATAAGACAGGAAGGAATCAGGTTAAGTCACGGGTGTTCTGAAGTTTAGAGCATTTAACAATGTAATGAGAGGAAAGCATCAACAGAGACAAAGCCAGGGCTAAGATTCATACAGGGAAAGTTGTGCTTCCTTTCCTTGATGTTCATGTCCACCGTTCAGTTACAGGTTTTGCCTTCTCCGTGTACCGCAAGCCTATGCACAGTGGCATGTACATTCATTACTTCTCTTATCATGCCTCCTCTGTCAAGAAGAGTGTTCTTATCTCCCTCTTTCTCCGTGCTCTCCGCATCTGTGATCCTCAGTTTCTTGAAGCAGAAATTTCCACTCTTCATAATTCTTTTTCCCGCCTGGGCTACCCTTCCCATTTCATAGACTCTGCTTTCTCTCGTGCTAAACGGACTTTCTTCTCTCCTAAACCCTCTACTCCTGAGAACTCTCCAGTCCTCTGCCTTCCCTACATCTCTGGTCTCTCTAATCTCAGCAACTCTCTCCGTTCCTTAGACATCAAACTTACCTTTCGCCAAACTAACACTCTTCGCACTAATCTAGTTCATACCTCCCCTACCTCCACAGATTCTCCTGGTGTCTACTCTATTTCTTGCTCCTCCTGTCCTCTTCAGTACTTCGGAGAAACTGGCCGATCTCTTTCTGACAGACTCAGGGAGCACAAAAATAGTGTTAGGCTTGCCGACACTAATAATGCTCTTTTCTGTCATGTCAGAGATCACAGTCATCCCATTGATTGGTCTTCTGCTAAAACTGTCTACCCTACGTCTAACTTTCATAGTCGCCGCCTGGTTGAATCCTCCCTTATACACAACTTTCCCTGTATGAATCTTAGCCCTGGCTTTGTCTCTGTTGATGCTTTCCTCTCTCATTACATTGTTAAATGCTCTAAACTTCAGAACACCCGTGACTTAACCTGATTCCTTCCCTGTCTTATCTTCCCCCTTCTCCTTTTTTCTCCTTGGGTTTTCCTTTCTTTCTGTTCTTTCTTTTGCCTTGTATTTTCCTTCATTTTTTCGCTTTTCTTCCCTCTCGTACCCCCCTTGCGGGCCGCTAGCCTCATAGCAGTGCTCCTTCCCATATGACTGTCTACTCTACTACCTTTACTACTACCTTTACTACTACCACTACTACCACTACTCCTACATTTCCCCACTCTCTTGTACCCTCCCTGTCTGCCTGCCTATAAATACCCTTCCTCTGTCTCTGTGTGTTAGTGTGACTTTGTAAATGGTCCAAGTCGGGCCGAAACGTCGTCGTAAGCTCCTCTCTTTTATATGTGCGGGTTGTGTGTGTATTGTTCCAGTCACGGTATTGTGCCTTTTTTGTTATCTAAGACTAGTGTTTTGAAATCTTAGCAAGGAATCGTTCAAGACTAACTACACCGTGTACGTCAGGCCCATATTGGAGTATGGAACCCACACCTTGTCAAGCACGTAAAGAAATTAGAAAAAGTACAAAGGTTTGCAACAAGACCAGTCCCGGAGCTAAGGGGTATATTCTACGAGGAGAGGATACGGGAAATCGACCTGACGGCACTAAACAAGAGAGATTGGGTGGACATGATAACGACATACAAAATACTAGGAGGAATGGATAAGGTGGAGAGGGACAGGATGTTTCAGAGGTGGGACACAGCAACAAGGGATCACAACTGGAAGTCGAAGATTCAGATGAGTCACAGGGATGTCAGGAAGTATTTCTTCAGTTATAGAGATGTCAGGAAGTGGGATAATCTAGAGGAAGGATCCATACATAGCTTTAAGAAGAGATACGATAAAGCTGATGAAGCAGGGAAGAGTGGACCTAGTAGTGATCAGCGAAGAGGCGGGGCCAGGAGCTGTGAATCGACCCCTGCAACCACAAATAGATAAGTACACACACACACACACACACACACACACACATTGCTCTAGTGAAAGGCTCTCCATCCCAAAGAAATTAAGTTATCTTCCGTCTCTTGGATTAAACCAAATGATTCCTTGATCGCATTATGGTGGACCCAACGCGAGATATTCTGACACCGTGGTTGTCGTGGCATTAATATTATCTGACATCTTAGTTGTCGTGGCATTAATATTCTCTGACATCATAGAGAAAATGAATCCTACGACAACTATGATGTCATAGAATAGTAATGCTACGACAACTAACATCGTAGTTGTCACAGCCTGACATTCTCTGACATCATAGTTGTCGCGACATTAATATTCCGTCCATCTTGTTTTACGACTTTAAATATTTAGGTTATTAGCACACGGCAGATTTTTCAAATGTATTTCATGAAGTGGTCAGGATCTGTGGGTCATTAAGAGCAAGGAATGGTGAAGACTCTGTCCTAGTATCAAGACTCTGTCCTAGTATCAAGACTCGTTCTCTGACGAGTCAGCATTAAATATCAGCATTATAGATTGGATTACTGGATTAAACGTCAGACTACTAAACAATAGTCATTAAGGCTGTAGATAACGTATGCGTCACTGTCAAGAATACGTCATAAAAACGGCATTAAAAAAATTCATTAGTGAACCACATAATCCATATATATACGCATGTTTTTTTTTTCTTATAAATCTATGGTGACGTAAATCTTGTTAAAAGTAAGATTTTTTAAACAGTTTTTAAAATCATAAACAGATCAATCCACTTTATTAGAGCAAGTAGGAACGGTAACCACCTGTTGCCTCTGTTTGAGTGAAGAAGCCTACTGTGTAGGCGAAACGTTTCAAATAAAAGGTACCCAACTCTTACACATGTATCTTATCAACTTGTCGCTTTTTTATACCATTTTCAATATAATGTTAACCACTGAGCAATTTCGACCAAGTCATTGAGAATACTGGTAATTTTAAAAACTAACTTTAAATATCGAGTTGTTTTCCTACTTCAGCTCATTTTACCTCCTCCTCATCTAAGGTATATTAAACACTGGAAGAAAAGATAACAAGGATTACAACAGGATCACTACGTACAAGACAGACTGAAAGGAGAGGACTACGTACAAGACAGACTGAAAGGAGAGGACTACGGACAAGACGGCATAGATGGAACTTAGAGACGCAGATCAGGGATGTCAGGAAGAAATTCTGTCTTAGAGTGGTTAGTAAATGGAACGTTCTAAATGAAGACGTAGGGGAAGCAGATTTCACAACAACCAATTTTAGGAGCACGTGTGATAGGGTCCACGAGATCAGAAATGCAGTAACAGCATGGCACCAAACAGGAGCGGAGATACGACCCACAAAACCATAATAAGGTAAGTACAAGTATATGTGTATACACCTTACCCTACACAGACGCATTACCCTCGCCGTGCATGACTTGGCCGCACGCTAGCTCCCCTGACACCAGAATAGAGATCACATCAACAATCCCATTAACTCTTGAGTGTTTTTTTTTCACGGGTCATTCGTCAGAGAAGAGCATCTCGGGTCTCAGGATCTTCGTGTTGTCAGGCAGCTCTCACGGCTCGCTGCTTCAGCCAATTCACTTTCTGGGGAGTTTTACGGTGTTTCTCTCTCATGCAATATTGCAATATGAGGGAATGGGATTCATCAAGGTTGAAAGTGATCTCTGTATTGCCTTACTTTACGTCAACGTCTCCGGCACTTTATGAAATCTGGTGCTAATTTACCTAAATAAGATTGATACTCATATATATATTATGTGCTTCTGCCGTAGAACATATAAATAAAGTGTTCCTCTTCTAATAATGTTAACATTAACTTTAATAGCGTATTGCGATTGTCTTTTCATTTTTTTATAATACTGAGATGAATGGTAAAGTCTATAAAATGTTGTGCATTGAATGTAATAAACATTATATTAGTAAGAGGATTGATATAACTCTGTGTTGATCAGTAGTGATATACAGTGTGTGCTGGTGACAACAACAGTGACATAGTGTGTGCTGGTGACAACAGTGATATACAGTGTGTGTTGGTGACAACAACAGTGATATACAGTGTGTGCTGGTGACAACATTGATATACAGTGTGTGCTGGTGACAACAGTGATATACAGTGTGTGTTGGTGACAACAACAGTGATATACAGTGTGTGCTGGTGATAACATTAATATACAGTGTGTGCTGGCGACAACAACAGTGATATACAGTGTGTGCTGGTGACAACAACAGTGATATACAGTGTGTGCTGGTGACAACAACAGTGATATACAGTGTGTGCTGGTGACAACATTGATATACAGTGTGTGCTGGTGACAACAGTGATATACAGTGTGTGTTGGTGACAACAACAGTGATATACAGTGTGTGCTGGTGACAACAACAGTGATATACAGTGTGTGCTGGTGACAACAACAGTGATATACAGTGTGTGCTGGTGACAACAACAGTGATATACAGTGTGTGCTGGTGACAACAACAGTGATATACAGTGTGTGCTGGTGACAACAGTGATATACAGTGTGTGCTGGTGACAACAGTGATATACAGTGTGTGCTGGTGACAACAGTGATATACAGTGTGTGCTGGTGACAAGTGATATACAGTGTGTGCTGGTGACAACAGTGATATACAGTGTGTGCTGGTGACAACAGTGATATACAGTGTGTGCTGGTGACAACAGTGATATACAGTGTGTGTTGGTGACAACAGTGATATACAGTGTGTGTTGGTGACAACAGTAATATACAGTGTGTGCTGGTGACAACAGTGATATACAGTGTGCGCTGGTGACAACAGTGATATACAGTGTGTGCTGGTGACAACAGTGATATACAGTGTGTGCTGGTGACAAGTGATATACAGTGTGTGCTGGTGACAACAGTGATATACAGTGTGTGCTGGTGACAACAGTGATATACAGTGTGTGCTGGTGACAACAGTGATATACAGTGTGTGTTGGTGACAACAGTGATATACAGTGTGTGTTGGTGACAACAGTGATATACAGTGTGTGCTGGTGACAACAGTGATATACAGTGTGTGCTGGTGACAACACCAGTGATATACAGTGTGTGCTGGTGACAACAACAGTGATATACGGTGTGTGCTGGTGACAACAACAGTGATATACAGTGTGTGCTGGTGACAACAACAGTGATATACAGTGTGTGCTAGTGACAACAGTGATATACAGTGTGTGCTGGTGACAACAACAGTGATATACAGTGTGTGTTGGTGACAACAACAGTGATAGTGTGTGTTGGTGACAACAACAGTGATAGTGTGTGCTGGTGACAACAACAGTGATAGTGTGTGTTGGTGACAACAACAGTGATACACAGTGTGCTATTGACAACAACAGTACAGTATACCATCACGTATATACCAAGATTCTCGGGCTACATTTCCACGAGTCTTGAGGTGTTGCTGGGTGCTAACAATCGTCAAGGAAAATAAAGGGAACTTTCAGTAATATTCATGATGTTATCCTCAACATCCTCATCAGTGTCACCAACAAGAAAGTCGAGCCTCTGATGAACACATTTGAATTCAATAAACAGTTGAAAGAGATCAATGACACACAACTTAGGGTCTTCGTAATTAGCAATTAGTATGTGATAAGTTGATGAAAGTTCTTGATTAGAATAACTGGAGTTACTAACACCTTTCTCATTCAAGCCTAATTGCCTTCCATTTTCAGGTGCTATGTTGACTCCATTCTGTTTATTGCCTATGAATATAAGTGTGTCTTGCCGAATTCGTAAAACTTGCGATTTGGGCTCAAATAGCAATGCTCTTCTTGCCGAATAAGGCAAGCGAAAATTTGTTTATGCAATAATTTCGCATAAAATCATTCTGAACCAAACGAAAAAAAAATATTTCATTGTGTTTGTTTATTATTAAATTACTGTAAACGTATCTAAAATATATTTAGTTAGGTTAGGCTAAATTCTGGAACAAAATTATTAATTTCTACATTAACATAAATGAAAAAAATATATATCTTTAAACGTATAAGAGGAAATTTTAGAAAGGACTTAATTTTAAAGGAGTTGCTGCTAATTGACCAGTTTTACCTATTCGGCACGACATATATATATATATATATATATATATATATATATATATATATATATATATATAAGATGGGGTCCACCTCTGGTACAAATTGTGGGATCCATAGCCTTGGAGAAGTGGATAAAAAGGCTTCAAGGAAGAATATATAAGACTTTTAAAAATATTATATGGTTCTCTGCCCAAAGGCTGCGTCTGGATATATTTATTTAATGTTTCTCGCCACAATTCTCTGCCGAGCATTTTCAAGTAGCTTTTATCTTAGTGTGGGGCGGCATCTCGGCCACCTATAATATGTTGCTTCAATTAAACGATCATCTGGGAAATCCCACCATGAATCATTGTTATCTCCAAGGAGCCAAAATTGTTTTTAAGTTAATAATGGACTTAATTACAGTGGGACGTAAAGACAGCAGTAATCTTTTTTAAACAAGCCTTCAGATGTATCTCGATAGTTACATATATATATATATATATATATATATATATATATATATATATATATATATATATATATATATATATATAGGAGGGTCCACCTCTGGTGTCAATTGTGGGACCCATTGCCTCGGAGAAGTGGATAAAAAGACTTCAAGGAAGAATATTTAGATTTCTTTCTGAAGCCATTATATATATATATATATATATCACCGCTGCAATTTTCTTCCGGTTAAACTCTTGCTTGTTATGATAGATAACAGAAACACTAAGGGGATGGTTGAATGAGTGACGGATGTGTGTGGTACTTGAGGTTGTGTTCAGGTTTACCAGTTTACATGATTGCAAATACTTCGCTCTAGCATACTCACATACATACATTATATATATATATATATATATATATATATATATATATATATATATATATATATATATATATATATATATATATATACTCCAATGTTTAAACACATAGATAAGGGTTATACACACACACGTACACACACACACACATACATCTGCATGTACATTAATATTAGCATATTTACATACTACCGAAATCATATGCATAACTTTACACAAATACATTTAAAGATTCATACATGCATATATATACATGTACCAAGAAAAACACCGTTTCTGGAAAGCTGGAAGAACTTTTGATATGGTTAACAATCTTGAGCCACTAGTTACTTATTTAAGAAAATCAGGAGACTATATATGCATCATTATTGATACTGTAGACCATAAATTAAGATTGATGAATAAGACACATGTGTAACACCTGGGTATATTTATACATCAGTGCAAAACAATGTTCCTCACAGTGGCATCCACGCGTGTCCCACAAGGCACAATAATATCGTGTGGAACTTGTTCATGTACGAGGGGAGAATTAGAGTCGAAGAAGTGAGTTATGAGCTGATGTTGTTAAAGCAAGTTTGGAACAACGTGGTGTGTGTGTGTGTGTGGGTGAGTGTGTAGGGAAGGGCGAATGCTGACACCCAACTAGGTTCATCTCCCGAGAGGGAAGAGGTGAATGTTGACAATGCTAGTCAGGTTTCTGTGTGCGCACAATGCGTGAAGACCCGGCGTGTTTAGTCAGTAAAATCTTGAAGCAACACAGTGTACTCAGGGCTCTCTTTATTCATACATGTCTTGGCTTAATTCAGTAAACCAATCAAACGACTGCTTTACCCAGTAAAATGTTGAGGTAATATATAAACCTATGTGGAGATCTTGAGGTAACAAGGTATAAATTACCACTTGCTGTACTGGTGGCGATCCTGAGGTAGTGAAGTATACCTGAGCACCTTCTTTACTAATGTAAATCGAGAGGTAGAAGGATATACTCAAGTAGATCCTGAGGTAGGATATACTCATAGCAGGTTATACTCATAGATATCCTGAGGAAGCCAGGCATACTCATGCTCATACTCGAGGCAATGCCCTTCCTGCTTAAACTTTCACTCACAAACTCAAGTATCTTCAAGTACACTTATTCTCTCTCCTTCCCATCACACTTTTCTCACTACAACTTAGATAACGAGAGAGAATTATCCAGAATCGTTAATGATGCAATCTCTGCACTCACTCACTCACTCTGACATTCGGAACCTAACGCCGTTCTAACGACAATACAGACACGATCAAAAGCTTTTCTACGAATAACGTTTCACTCTTTAATAGTTTGATAAAGTTTAATAGAGAAGAAAAGGTGTTCCACTGAGAAATTTCCCTTCAACGTTTCTCTTCTCTCCTCTCTTCTCTCTCTTGCTCTAGCTCACACACACACACACACACGCTTGCGCACGCGCGCACACACTGAGCCGAGTCTCAACTCCTGCAACCACAATTAGGTGAGTACACACACACACACACAGACTACAATGGAAGGCATTGTTTACAATGCAGCAACAATCGACCTTCAGTAATCCAAGGACAATTTTAATACATTTGAACTGTAGTATTCACAGTAAGGCAGCTGTTGAGTGAGTGATGGTGAATGTGTTGCCTTCTTTTGATCACTCTTCCTTGGTGGGAAACTGCTATAGTTTCTCTATACAGTGACTAAGGGTATAAAATATATGTTTTAAAAAGTGAAGAGAATGATAGAGCAACAAAGACTACACTATATCATTATACAGGTTAGATTAGTCATATGGTGACCCGCAGCTGGAGCTTTAAGTCATCTGACCGAGGCCTTCCACTGGCTTACCGGTCCACCCCTTTAAAAATTGTGGTTATGATTATAACCACCAATGCTGATGTAGGTAAGTATCGAATAGAATATACTTTATTATATTTTGGGAGAAACGATAAACCCTTAGGAATAATGCAGCTAATTAGCTTTGAGATTAAAGGTACATAGCTTCAGTTCCATGGATAAGGAGTCCTTCAGCAGCATCAAGGACATCCTGTCCTTGAACAGGAGACAGTTGAGAAGCGCCGGCTGGAAAACACTGAACTGAGGGTAAACACAGTTATAATTTTCTCACTAAATAAAAATGAGCTTGAAGGTACTTGGGACGACTCGGTACATAATCAACATCTTAGGGAATGAAATTAAACGTAACTCTCTTACTCTTAGAATTTACAAGCACGCCAGGGGAAAGAAATGTTTGTTACGTGAGTTCTTGGAGAGTTAGAGTTAATGGTGGAGCTCTCTTAAGAGAGCAGAGCCTCGCGGGGACACTGAATTATGTATGCTAGGGCGGAAACATTCTCCAGTGTCTGGGTTTTTGTGGGTCCCGACACTCACCCGTCTCTGGGGGAGAGAGAGAGAGAAAGAGAGTGAGTGGGTGAGTGATTGAGTTAATGAAACCATAACTCATAAGATTATGCAATTACCTTAATGGAACAACAAAATAATCACCGACAACAAAACTAAGACCTTGGTAAAAAATAACGAATATATTCAGAGAAGCGAATGTTTAATAGCCCGTTTATAAAGTGTGTGTGTGTGTTTATGTATCTGTGTATGTGTGTGTACTCACCTGTTTGTAGTTGCAGGAGTCGAGTTACAGCTTCTGGCCCCGCCTCTTCGTGTGCATGTGTGCGCACATTGGTGTACACAATATTATCCACGATGATCGGCAACAGCAGCAGCGCTAATTGTTGCTACATGCAACATTGTGTATTTGTCCAGTATTAATGAGTGATAAACGTTGCAGAGGATATGAGGTAAGTTAGCGTTACCATGACTGTGCTAGTGTGACGACTGGAGAGAAGTCTCATCCTTCTGAGGCCTTCAGCCACCTTAATTTTAGCACTTTTCAATAATAATAATAATAATACTGCTACTACTAATAATAATAATTATAATAGTATGGACATCAATAGGTGTATATTCATCTTGTGCTTCGCATAAATCGGTCAATTAAACAGAACTGCTTTACAAATGGAAGCGAAGACACCTCACTAAACCTTATTATTTTGATCGTAATTTAATCTACCTTATTCCAACTAATCTTATTTTAGATTTTCTTGAGAACTACTTTTACTTTCACATCAGTGAAATATATTTTCTCATTATATATAGACGGATTTTCTCGTATTTATTACGTACACAAATTTTTTACTCTACATATTCAGAAAAAAATGATCAATGCTTCTTAAGAAGCAATGATATCCGAGTTATCATATTCATTACGACACCAATAAGGGTGTCGGTGTACACAGTGTGTGCTGAGAGTTTGCTTTAATCTCTACTTAAGGGATTAGAAGAGAGGCGTTCACCAGGGTCCCGGAGGCAGTATGGTGGCCACTTCACTGGGTTGTGCTCTTTAAGATTTACTTTCATTAACCTGTCGTTGTAGGTCAGTTTCTCTTTGCTTCAGGACGAGTCTCCCAGCAAACCTCCGCACTCTCTATGATATGCCGTTTTCAAGTCCTCAGAAATACATTCAATTTCCTGCCTATCACTTATCTTGAAAAATGGAATTAATCTAACCATCTTACAAGTCTCTGGCCGTGTTCCTCATCAGCGTCCAATGTGATATTTTCTTAGGTTTGATTGTGTTTAGTCATGTCCAGATCTCTTAAGAGATGAATTTCCTTAACGCTAATGGTTTAAATGTTATTTGTTCCTTATTTCACTTATTAGATCAGGTTCATGGTTTGTTTGGTTATAAACATTTTGATTTTTTTTTCTAATCATTTCGCATTCTTATATATATTTCCACAAGTTGGTTTCTTGCCATTCTCGATAATTTTATATTATTTTTCTTTTGATGGCTCTGTGGGGTAGCTTCGTTTCAGTTTATACCTTAGCTGTTACGTAGTTTTGAAAACGTCACTCTGCTTCCTTCCTGATTAAATAACAGTAAGCCACAATACCGTGACTGGAACAATACATAAATAACCCGCACGAAGGAGAGAGGAACTTACGACGACGTTTCGGTAAGCTCCTCTTTCCTATGTGCGGGTTATTTGTGTATCCTTCCTGATTTCCAGATATTGATTCCCGGTTCTCCCTTTTTCTTCTTTCTTTACAGTTGTATGTTGCATTTGTGCTGCTCCATGCTCACTTCCAAGCTGATAAGACACATGTGCAACAGTAGGTATCTGCCGAAACGTTTCGCCTACACAGTAGGCTTCCTTGGTCAAATAGAGAAGAGGCAGCAGAAGCAGTAGAGATGTGAAGACAAAGTACTAAGTCCATCACCCTCGAAAACTACGTCTGGGAATAAAGACACCTAACTGTTGCGCATGCGTCTTACTTATCAATTTGTCGGTATTGTATACTATTATCGTATTCTCACTTCTAAGTGTACAGTCCTGCAATGGTGGCTGAACCATGGACTCACCTTGTGCGTCTAGTCCGGGTCTTTGTGGGCGGGGATGAATCTGCCACTTCACAGGACTTATGAATAAAGACGTACACTATTTCATGTGTGGTTCACCATTTCTCCCTACCCCCTTGAGCTTGGCGGTTCCCTGAATTTCTGATGGGAAGCAATAATAATAATAATACTCTATTGAGACATGGTACAATGATACATGGTAGACAAGAAACAGAGTTATTAATGAGATGTACATGCCAAAAGCCCCTAATATGCTGTGCATTCGCACTATCGTAGTCTCATGTCCCCCCTTTTTATTGACTGGCAATAATACTTTGTGATTTCTTACACCTATATTTACAGGAGAATTATGGGTCCATTTTCTCTGTAATATTGTCCTCAACGATTCACGTTTATTCCTTCATTTGTTGGTACATGAACTTCCTGGCTGCCGAGTCATGGAACTTTGCATTCTTGGCTTCAGAGAACCTATGGGATTCATTTTTTTTTTAAGTCAATCTAACTGTGGTTGAAAAAGTTTACTTGTTACTCTCGCTTTCATGGTCATTGTTGCATTGTTATTGATGTCGTACCCTATTGTAGGTCCCCCGTGTTATGTATAACTGGTGATACATGAGGAGGTGTGTGTGTGTGTACGGGGTGACTGAGAGTACAAGTTGAATTGTATGTGTGATGGGGTGACTGTCTTATTCTAAAACTTAATAATGACATATACTAATCAAGGGATGTTCAAAGGTGACAGAGAAAGGCCAAATCCACGTCTGCTAAACCGCTACCACCAGCACCTCAAATACCACCTGCACCTCAAATACCACCTGCACCACTAATTCCACCTGCACCACTAATTCCACTAGCACCAACAATTCCGTCACTACTAGTAGTACAACCACTGCTGTTGCCACCACCTTCGCCTTTCCTCCCAACAACCTCTAACATCACCGACCACCCCTTTCTTTCCTCCTCCTCCTCCACTATCATCACAATAAACTTCACTATCTCTTCTAACACCACCTTCACCACCATCGCCGCTGCCGCAGCCACCACCACCTGGCCACAGGTGGTGACATGCAAGATGCCTATAATTCTGCGTCTCTGCTTACTGCCTCACATACCCAGATAATCCCAGGGACACCTGTCATTGCTGCCATCTTAGTCCCTCATATCTATGTAGATTCCTGACCTATATATAGGTACCTTTTCTCTCTCTCTCTCTCTCTCTCTCTCTCTCTCTCTCTCTCTCTCTCTCTCTCTCTCTCTCTCTCTCTCTCTCTCCCTCTCTCTCTCTCTACACACACACAATTTGTGTGACGTACATGTCCTGCAGCCTGACCTGATGTCAGGATTTTTTTTTGACTGCCTGGTCAACCAAGTTTTTAGTGCTAGCGGACCGTAGGGTCCCATAGCCATCACAACCCGGCCTAGACCTATAACAGTAAACTTTCTAGCCTTTTCTGAAAAATTTCTATATTTCTGGCAATATTACTATCTGCTAGTAGTATGTTGTCACAGTGTTCTCTCATACAGAACAGGAGAAAGTTTCTCTGTGTTGCACATTTCTATGTTTCAAAGCTTATTCTTTAGCAGGCGTTCATTACGACTTACCTAAAGTTTCTGGGTTATATGATTTTAAGTGGTATGAGAATACAGTAGATGTAAAGTGGAAGCTTCTGGGTGAGTGGGATGAGACAGTTTGGTCACGGTTGGTGTCGCTGGTACAACCAAGTCACGGTGTTTCGTGCCTTTTTCTGGCCTATTAGAAATAGTAGCCTTTGTACCCATGACTCCCTAGTTGGGTTCTCACTCTCTCTCTCTCTCTTTCTCTCTCTCTTTACACAGGATTTTTCAAGGTTAGCCTTAAGGTTCCTAACTTTATTTACAAGCTAAGAGCTGCTGCCAACATCAGCTCATCTGAAAACCTTTTTACTGTTATGAGACATACAAATAGGGAACTGGATGAGGTTGGAGTCATCTGTGAGCCAGCGATTTCACTTGTTCAACTGACTTTATTCCGTTGATGTCATTATGCTGTACGAACATGTTCCAGACTCGGGTCATTCTATGAATAAATGATCTCAGATGAAGTGATGTTCTGGAGAAGGTTACAGCCAAAGTGAAGTTGCTGCTTGCTGCCCGTCTTGTGGTGTAGAAGCTCACCCCTCTCCCTCTCTCTCTCTCTCTCTCTCTCTCTTGGTATTTTTCACGCCAGTGTGTTGTCATAGTGTGCAGGTCAAGGGACCAGGACTTGAGGCATCTGCCTGTATGTGTACTCTCAGGGGAGGTGACTTCATGCCCGTGAGGGGATCTTGATCCAAGGAGTTGGACCTCTTCTCACATTCCTCGGATCGAACCTGATTGCCCCCTATTCACCCCCCCTCCATGCAGTATATGACCCATGATAGTTAAGCTTAATTTAATAATATAGTTTATTCCATTCACTTTTGCCAGAACATTATTAATCACTGTAGACAGAACATTATTAATCACTGTAGACAGAACATTATTAATCACTGTAGACAACATTATTAATCACTGTAGACAGAACATTATTAATCACTGTAGACAGAACATTATTAATCACTGTAGACAACATTATTAATCACTGTAGACAGAACATTATTAATCACTGTAGACAACATTATTAATCACTGTAGACAGAACATTATTAATCACTGTAGACAGAACATTATTAATCACTGTAGACAGAACATTATTAATCACTGTAGACAGAACATTATTAATCACTGTAGACAGAACATTATTAATCACTGTAGACAGAACATTAATAATCACTGTAGACAGAACATTATTAATCACTGTAGACAGAACATTATTAATCACTGTAGACAGAACATTATTAATCACTGTAGACAGAACATTATCACTGTTGCTGGAACTTTTTCCCCTCGACCCCTGGAACAGAGCGTCAAGTTATCAGTCCAAAGAAGAAACTCAGTCGACACTCTCGTCAACATATCTAAAAAAAAAAACATGCGAGACTACAACTATATTCCTATTTGCATCTTTTGTATATTTAATAGGTCAAGACCTTTTAAATTGACGCTGTTTGGATTGGCCTTAACGAGAGTTAAATGCTTTAAAATGACTTATCTCTTGTTTAAAGTTCCACGTTAAACTATATTTTTAGACTGGTTACGGAAATAGGGTCGTGAGGGTGTATGATATTACATTGTGTCGTGAGGATGTATGATATTATACTGTGTCGTGAGGATGTATCATATTACACTGTGTCGTGAGGGTGTATGATATTACAGTGTGTCGTGAGGGTGTATATTATTACACTGTGTCGTGAGTGTGTATGATATTTCAATGGGTGGTAAATGTGTGTGACACTTCAGTGGAAGGGGAGGGTGTGTGTTATTATTGCAAAGAGTCGTGAGGTTATGTTGTATTATTGCAAAGAGTCGTGAGGTTATGTTGTATTATTGCAAAGAGTCGTGAGGTTATGTTGTATTATTGCAAAGAGTCGTGAGGTTATGTTGTATTATTGCAAAGAGTCGTGAGGTTATGTTGTATTATTGCAAGAGTCTGAGGTTATGTTGTATTATTGCAAAGAGTCGAGGTTATGTTGTATTATTGCAAGAGTCTGAGGTTATGTTGTATTATTGCAAGAGTCGAGGTTATGTTGTATTATTACAAGAGTCGGTTATGTTGTATTATTGGAAAGAGTCTGAGGTTATGTTGTATTATTGCAAAGAGTCGGAGGTTATGTTGTTATTGCAAAGAGTCGTGAGGTTATGTTGTATTATTGCAAAGAGTCGTGAGGTTATGTTGTATTATTGCAAAGAGTCGTGAGGTTATGTTGTATTATTGCAAAGAGTCGTGAGGTTATGTTGTATTATTGAAGAGTCGTGAGGTTATGTTGTATTATTGCAAGAGTCTGAGGTTATGTTGTATTATTACAAAGAGTCGTGAGGTTATGTTGTTTTTGCAAGAGTCGAGGTTATGTTGTATTATTGCAAAGAGTCGTGAGGTTATGTTGTATTATTGCAAAGAGTCGTGGGAAAGGAAAACAAAGAATATTGGTCGATTGTGTAAAGAGACAGAGAGGGAGAGGGGGAGAGAGAGGGAGAGGGGGGGAGAGAGGGAGTGGGGGAGAGAGAGAGGGAAGGTGGGAGAGAGGTAGAGAGGAGAGAGGGAGAGGGAGAGGAAGAGGGAGAGGGAGAGGGAGAGGGAGGGATGGAGAGGAAGGGAGGGAGGGAGAGGGAGGGAGAGAGGGAGAGAGAGGGAGAGAGAAATGTGAGAGAGAGAAGAGAGTCTCCCGATACTCTCTATGCTTCAGGATGTACTAAGCAAATTCGTCCACGATGCATACAAAATTATTTTTTTGTTCTACTTTACTGTAAAAATTTCGTGCCTTCACAAAATCATGAACTTGACATAGTTTGTGCTATCAAGCAGAGCAGATGACCCACAGCACCTAACTGCATATTGCATGGCCAGTTTGGCCACGGTGTACTTAGCTGTATTTTTACACACTCCACCGTGGTCACGTCTCTCGTCTCGCACAGGCGTTTACACACAGATGTTTTCACACAGGTGTTTACACACAGGCGTTTTCACACAAGCGTTTACACACAGGTATTTTCACACAGGCGTTTACACACAGGCATTTTCACAAGCGTTTACACACAGGCATTTTCACACAGGCGTTTACGCACAAGCGTTTACACACAGGTGTTTTCACACAGGTGTTTACACACAGGCGTTTTCACACAAGCGTTTACACACAGGCATTTTCACACAGGCGTTCACACACAGGCGTTTACATACAGGCGTTTACACACAGGCGTTTATATACAGGCAATAAGAGCAATAAGGTGTTTCCACACAGGCGTTTTCACACATGCGTTTACTCACATTCTTTTACTCACATTCGTTTACTCACAGGCGTTTACATACAGGCGTTTACACACAACACTGTTTACACAATAATATTTACATCCTTCCCTATCCTTCGCTGACCAGTGTAAGTATTTCACCATCCTTCTTCCACTATGCACATTTCACTGTCCTCCCTCCACAATGTACACTGTACAATCCTCACAGTATAATTCTCCATCCTCCCTCCAATATATTCACTGTATCATCCACCATTCATAATGTAAACTTCACTATACCCTCCTTCAACTATGTACACTGTACCTGCCTCCCTCCACGATGTACACTTCTCCCTCCATTATGTACACTCCCTCCACTTACCAGTGTTTCCACTCCTCCCTCCACTGACCACATATGATAACCCATCAGTGGAGGTTTTGGTCACCTGACGGAGGCCTTCCGCTGGTCTAGAGGTTCACGCCTCTTTAATAATTAGATAATAAGGTATGTTGATTGGTCAGTTAATGGGGGTTTAAAGGCTATCGACTGCACGAGGGTTATTAAGGCTGCACGGTAACACTTTCACCATCAGTCGAAAATTACTTTAATCCCAAATATGGGTATATTGGGATGATATTAAACTCTGAGTATATGTATAGCACGGATATGTCATTGATGTCAACTAGGTATGTATAAGTTGTATCATGTACTTGTAGAAATAATAGATTATTATTATTATTATTAATATTATTATATTTACGACCTCATAATTCTACGTAAATACACCATACACAGACCACCAATTATTATTATTATTATTATTATTAATATTATTATTATTATTATTAATATTATTATATTTACGACCTCATAATTCTACGTAAATACACCATACACAGACCACGAAACATACTGATAATATTTCTTAGTGCCAGTGTTACTGCGCGGAGTAAACCACTAAATAAAATACAATATTCCTTTTGAGATATTCGTGATAACGCAACATTTCCAGCGGTGAATATCTAGTCAAATAATAATTAAGATTTAAAAATGTACCTGGAAGGGAGACTCGGTGAGGGGCGTGAATCTTATACTCTTCAGTAAATTCCACAAGAAGGGTTCCAAACCTCTTGTTTTTCACTTTTGTTTCGAGAATGGACTAAATTAGGAGAGACAAGTGCAATTTGAGCACGCCAAAGTCGCATATTTCATTGTGTTTGGTCCTGCATAAATGAGCTGGCAAGTCTGTATTTACTCGGTCGTATTCTTCATAAGAAAGAAACTTTAGGCGAGAAATCTTTAGGGTGTAAAACAGAAGTGGGATAATGACCTAGAAGTTGGTGGGTGGCTCTTAGACAATGTTGTTGGCTGGAGTTGAGAGGTGTTGCACTGCTAAGACGGGAACTTGAAAGGTGACGTGGAACAGTGAATGTTTGAGGAACGTTTAACTACTTTAAAGACCAGTAGCTCATTGGTAAAGTGCTTGGCTCACAACCAGAGGGACCCTATTTCGATTTCTAGGCTGGCCAAGACTTATGGGAAAGTCTTGTTATATCTGATAGCCCAGTTTATATAGAAATAATTATTTATCTGGGCGTTAAACAACTGCTGAGCAGCATCATGGAACAGTAGGTAGTAAACCTTAATGATGGTTTTTGACAAAAACCGAAGCAGAATAACAGTTTTTGCAGTAACAATCTCTGCTAAGATTTCTAAACACCTGACACTTCATTGTAATTATTTCCAAAATCTTATTTAAAACACACAGCTCCATACCCTCATCTAAGTATTGTTTATTTATAACGTTTAATAACAGACACTTGATCCACACATCCTCTTCTCTTTCTTAATAGTCTAAGTTCCTCTGCAATCCTACCTAAACTTTCACAAATATATTTTATGGAAATATTTCTCCCGTACACTTTCCCGGTGTTTTCAGTAGACTGACCATCCCTATTATTCTTCCCGTTGTCAAGTCACTAATGCAATAACACTTCAGTTGTTGCTCTTGCAACATGCACATCCACAAGTCTGCCTTTCAGCCAGTAAACTGCTGTAGTTACCCAGTTCATTGTTTAGTTATCCTTTTCTTTAAACATGTATTCCCTCTTTGCCAACCTTTATGTAAACACAAATATCGCCCAGTGTCATTTCTTCTCGTGGCTCCAGACATTTCAACTACATCTTTGTCACCTCTTACTATTCACTCGCTTAAAGATTCGCTGAACCTTCACCTAAGCTTCCCCAGAATTTCCAGTCTTTTAGAGACGGTGATTTGATGCTGGCGAAGGATTCAGGGCCATACAACTGGAACAATTTTCCCCTTTCATGGATCAAATCTAATATCTTCCCATTTCCCATGAGTCAATTGACGAGTTAAGCATTTCCCCGTAAATATAATAGTTATTTCTCTCTTGACTGCTCTCTTCTCACTTCCAGGAGAATGATCGCTTAATATACCTCACCTCTATCATCCAACTTTCTTTTAAATATACTTTCTTTTAAATATACATCAACTCGTGTATTAGAATGTGAGAAGTGAGGATTGGCATTGATGTGAGGCTGGCACTGATGCGAGGCTGGCACTGATGTGAGGATTGGCACTGATGTAAGGGCTGGTACTCATGTGGCACTGATAGGAGACGTGAGGGCTAGTATTGATGCAAGGGCTGGCCCTGATGTGAAGGATAACACTGTGAGAGCTGGCACTGATGTGAGGGCTGGCACTGATGTGAGAGCTGGCACTGATGCGAGGGCTGGTACTGATGTGGCACTGATAGGAGACGTGAGGGCTAGTATTGATGCAAGGGCTGGCCCTGATGTGAAGGATAACACTGTGAGAGCTGACACTGATGTGAGGGCTGGCACTGATGTGAGAGCTGGCACTGATGCGAGGGCTGGTACTGATGTGAGGGCTGGCACTGATGTGAGAGCTGGCACTGATGCGAGGGCTGGCACTGATGCGAGGGCTGGCACTGATGCGAGGACTGGCACTGATGTGACACTCCTCTCACACATCTGGCTTCAAGGACCGACACTTTCCACCAACTTTCCGACACTTCAGGAAGTTTTTAGTGTCTATTTTTTTCCTCTTCTTATTGATACTATCAAACGTTTCACTGCTGGAAGCTAAGAAACGTTTCTGTACGGGACGCTGTGGAACGTTTTCACACACACACACACACACACACACACACACACACACACACACGTGACAAAATCACACATTTTACCATTCACATTGGTGATGGTGTAAGAGATGCAAGGGAGAGTCGAACCTTGACTCCACAACTCCAATACAAAAAGACCATTGTGTTGTGTCATATGCAAATTATCCACAGTATTTATGAGAGATTTGCATGTAAAATGGGCGAAACGTCTTCTGAATCATATGTCATAAAACACATACATGTGTTGCCTGGCTAGTTGGATGGGTAATGAAGTTAAAACCCCATCGACTATATGATTACCATTAAGACTTGTACCTAACTTGCTTATACAAAAGTCAACAATACCTTACTCCCTAAAAATAAACATTTAGGTAAAACCTTCAGCATACATACACTGAGACACCTCAGTGTATTTATCCTGCTCGATGAGAAAGAGACTGATAATTGTAATATTGACATTACTGGCGCCACCTCGCGCAAATACCGATAGTGTTTGAATCGGAAGTTGATTGATCCAGGTATTGCTTGTGTATTGAAGACACGCAGCAGCTTTGACGGGAATAAAACCATTGCACTCTGAGTATTCCTGATATTTTTTTTTCCTTAGAGTGAAACTTCCTGCTAAGTATTGGTAAATATTGCAGCAGATGTGTTAACTTTTGGATAAGTAAAATACTGTAACACGTAAGCGTGAAATAGTCTTCATATGTATGTATGTATACATGTGCATTATATATATATATATATATATATATATATATATATATATATATATATATATATGTTGTGCCGAATAGGTAAAACTTGCGATTTTGGCTTAAATAGCAACGCTTCTTCTTGCAATTATTTCACAAAAACCATTCTTAACGTAACAAAAAAATATATTTCATTGGCTAAATTAAATTGTGCTTGTTGTAATAAGATTAAGTAAGCTTTCTAAGGTTCAATGCACACACAACCCACATATAGAAGAGAGGAGCTTACGACGACGTTTCGGTCCGACTTGAACCATTTACAGATTCACACTAACACAAAGAACTGGTAGAAGGGGTTATATACCGCTTCTACCTGTTCTTTTTGTTAGTGCGACTTTGTAAATGGTCCAAGTCGGACCGAAACGTCGTCGTAAGCTCCTGTCTTCTATATGCGGGTTGTGTGTGTATTGTTCCAGTTACGGTATTGTGCCTTTTTTGTTATTTTCTAAGGTTCTTTTGGTGCAAAATTATTAATTTTTACATTAACATAAATAAAAATATATATCTTTAAACGTATAAGATTTTTTTAGAAAGGACTTAATTTTAAATGAGTTCTTGCTAATTGACCAGTTTTACCTATACGGCATGACATATATATATGTATATATATATATAGTATATATATATATATATATATATATATATATATATATATATATATATATATATATATATATATATATTAACACACTGGACATCTTCCACCGAGGCTGAGTGACCCCAAAAAAAAAAAAAAATCACCATCATTCACACTATAACTGTCTTGGCAGAGGCGAGCAGATACGACAGTTTAGAAGTCACTAAACGACAAATATCCCAAACCCCTCCTTTAAAGCACAGGCATTGTATTTCCCACTTCCAGGACTCAAGTCCGGCTAACCGGTTTCCCTGAATCCCTTCACAAAATATTACCCCACTCACACTCCAAGAGCTAGTCAAGTCCCAAAAACCATTCGTCTCCACTTACTCCAATCTAACGCGTTCACTCATAATAGCTGTATGTCCAAGCCCCTTGCACTTTACCATCTCCCTCTATCCTTTCCTAAGACGACCCCTACCCCGCCTTCCATCCCGTACAGATTTATACACCCTCCAAGTCATCCTATTTTGCTCTAACAAGCCGAATTGGTCAATTAGGCCGAAGTACCCTAAAAATTAAACTTTTCACAATTTTTTTTGTCAATTAAATAGATAAATATTTTTTTCATTAAATATGGGGAAACTGAAAAATCCAGGGATATCTGCACATATTAAAAATATGGTTAGACAAATAAATTATAGAAATAAGTCTGAATAAATGTAAAATTATGATCGGACATACAGAAACAATGAGAAAAGAACCTGAGTGTCAGTATGATCAGCATTGCCAGAGATACTGATACAACATACAACGTGTGTCGTCTTCAGTATAAAGGAAAATCTCAAAACAGTGTTCAGAAACCAAAGCAAAGAATTATTTTTGACACCTTGCATGACATATGTGAGGCCCAGCATAGAACAAGCAGTCAAAGGCACAGAGACTAGAAAAGATTCATAGGTTTGGAAAAACGCAAAGAAGAAGTCATGTTGCTATTATTGCAGTATTTGTAGAGACTGGAAGCTATGAAGGGGGGAGAAAAACGGGAACCATGATCACAACGTAAAAAATCCTGAAGCAGTGAAAGCGGAGACAGAAACAGGTTGTTTGCGGAGGAAAAAGAGGAACAAGGAACTAGATATTGACATACAACATACAAAGAGTGTTAGAAATAATTTCTTCATATACGAAGTCAACGGCTGTCTCAGCCACAGCAACCACAACTTGGTAAATGCAAAGCAAACAAACAGAGACAGACAGACAGAAAAATAGGGATATCTTCATTTCCATGCGAAGACTGACATGTTATTTTCAAAAAAGTATACACAGAAAATCGCCCAACCTGTAATTTACAGAAATATTGGAGAGTTTCGTTGAGTGCGTGAGTGCTTGGCGAGTGCAAGGTAATTTTTTTTAGAAAAAGAGTACTGGAGATATGACCTCACTCAATGACATCAGTAACATGAACACATCACTCAGTGACATTAGTGGCATCAACACATCACCCAGTGACATCAGTAAGGTGAACACATCACTGAACAAGGTCAGTGAAAGTCGATACCTACACGACACTCTTGACACCTCGGCGTCTTCAGGCGTCCAGATGGTCATTATATTGATCCTCACATTATTAACTCCAAGGTCATACCTTGAGAATGTGTCTGTACGAGGACACGATACTTATTTGGTATTTCCTAACCCACGACAGTTATTAGGACTTTCCTAACCCACGACAGTTATTTGGTATTTCCTAACCCACGACAGTTATTTGGTATTTCCTAACCCACGACAGTTATTTGGAATTTCCCAACCCACGACAGTTATTTGGAATTTCCTAACCCACGACAGTTATTTGGTATTTCCTAACCCACGACAGTTATTTGGTATTTCCTAACCCACGACAGTTATTTGGAATTTCCTAACCCACGACAGTTATTTGGAATTTCCTAACCCACTACAGTTATTTGGAATTTCCTAACCCACGACAGTTATTTGGAATTTCCTAACCCACGACAGTTATTTGGAATTTCCTAACCCACGACAGTTATTTGGAATTTCCTAACACAGACAAAAACAGTCATAAAATAGAGCCCAGATTGGTTAGATTATGTATTCTTCATCTATCGTTTTCTATATACCAAAATCCTTACTCCAGTAAGTAGGTAGATGATTAGAGCCTTTCTCGATTAGCAGACGGAGGATCGAGCCTCCACCTCTACTACCTACACTGAATGAATCTCGCATATTTAGTGGTTCACGTGAAGCACTTAAATTAATTATCCTACCCCATTCCTTTTTCAAATTCTTGCCAACATCCTTTTGCCAGAAAAATATATATTTAAATTTTTGCTGTGTAACCTGGAAGTTTTTGTTTTTTCAAGAATTAAAAGATTTGTTTGTGTTTGTTAAATAATTATCAACTATTTTAAAAACTTTATAAATAGTTAAATAGTGATCACGTGAGAGGCGCAGGAAAGACCAAAAATCCACCTGCCCTCCCCTCATCCACATATATATTCCGAGTTGACTTGTTTCAGAGGGTTTTTTTCGGGCAAACTTTTACTGAGTAAATAACTTTCACGACGAGGCAGCAAGAGTGACTCTTTATTGAGAAAAATGGCCTTCACCCGTCGTATTTCATGTGGAACGATGCGTATTTTTGCCTACCTTGTGTGTGTTTTCGTGAGAATGATGGAGAGAGGCGTTTGGACTTCTTGCAAGAACAGTATTGTTTTTGTAAATTTTTGCGTAAGTTCTGGGATATATCGGTGTGATAGCATGTAATCCTTAAGTAGTGTTTGAGGGGATGGAGCTCTAGCTCCCGAACTTCACGAACCGTCATATATACAGTTGAAAGGTTCAGGCAGAGGCAAGACCACACTCGCTGCTCCCATCTGAGAGGTCGTGTGTGTTTCATGCTGAGGACGAGAACTGAGTCTCCATAGATTCACACAGATTCAGATTTATTTCACTAATGTAGGAGAGCCCCACTTACACAGTAGGTTAGGTTCCGGGATACTAATGTAAAGCGAAAATCCCTGTAAAATGCATATACAACACACACATTATTTACATCAAAATATTTTCGTCCTTAGCTTATAGAGAGCGGTGAAAAAAAATATTGAAGAAAGACTGAATAAATGAAGAATATGTATAATTGAAAACGGCTGTATGAGCTAAACGCCGTAAAGCGAAGCACTACAAAGCGGGGTCCCTTCTGTACACAGTATAATTATATAATTTTTACTATTTTGCACATTACATATAATTTATCATTGAATTATTACATATTTAATACTATATAGAAAATTAACTCATGTGTGACATGCAGCCTAAATGACCTTTGTGAGTCGATAGGCTTTAAACCAAATTAACTAATTCATCCTGGCTTTAGCAGTGTTTTCGAAAATACATGGTAAACTGTCGAAAAAGCGTCACCCTGAATAACGGCACCCTCGAGTAACGGCACATTGAAAAAAAGGCGTCATTTATACAGCGCCACTGTTGTGCGGTGGCAGAACTCTGCACCATGTGGATATTTGTTTACATCCGCTATTTTGAAAGTGAACTTCATACTGTAGAATGCTACGGTATACTGTAGCATGCTACAGTAAACCCACATCATGCTACGGTATACTGTAGCATGATACAGTTTACACATAGTATGCTACAGTACACACTGCCATTTTTTACCTTTGCTGTATATGTAATTAATAAGAACACGTTAATAGCTAATAGAAATGTCTTGTATAGTTGCAAGTGAAGTGAAGAACGAACAATATTCAAACTTAGTGACAAACTTGATATAATAAACTAGAACGGGGCATAAAGTGTTAATGACAGATTATAACACTGGATCGTCAACATTGTATGATATTAAACAGTCAAAACAAAAACTTAATAAATAACGGAAAAATCTAAAAAAAGGGCACTTTTAATCCCCAAGGTTGCCGGTATTCAGAAAGTTTACCGTATACACGGAGATGTGTATGCTTTTGATTATGTATGCGCTGAGAATTTATTGCAATTCTTATTTTGGAAAAGGAAGTCTTTTTGATTGGTTGTGAACAGGTTACACGCAGCCTTAATTACTCTATTGTAGTCATTACTTTCTAATCCCAATTAATCAATGTTTAGCCTCAAGAATATACACAAGACTGGTGTCTCTTTTAGTGTACATGCGCTGAGAGTTTACTTCAATCCCTATTTTAGGGGTTAATGGATCCTTTTCTGGTGGTATACATGTTACTTGCAGCCTCGTTGACCCTTGTATAGTAGAAAGGATTTAAACTCATTTAACCAACTAACCAATTTTTAACCTCCAGTACTCAATGACTACCAAGTCCTCTTCTCCTCCACACATTACCATTTCCACTAGTGCTCTCCACTATTAGCTCTCACACGGATATTCCATTTTGCATCTCCTTGATTTACTTCCCTTTCTTCTATATGTCTCTCCCCTCGCCCCAGTCTCACCACTTTCTCAACAATCGGTCATCATTCACCTTTCCGATATTGCTTAGTTTCTTGTGCACTGTGACTGAACGTGCTCCTTGGAAGGCAGTGCCAATAAAACTATTATTATTGTTATTATTTATTGATATTATTACTTTTGGTTTATTATTTTGGGTTTGATTCAATTCCTTAAAAAATAAAATGCTTCAGGGGCGTCAAGTCAGCTACATTCAAGGGATAAAAGCATAGCTAGAGCAGAGTAAATCTTTGTAAGGTAGATTTCGCTCAAGATGTGATTTATAAGGCAACATTTCGCTCCAGAAAAGCTTTGTAAGACGAGGTTTCTCTCAGGAAGAGATTTATATGGTATCTCAAGTTAGATTGTTATTTTCGTACTAAAAGCTCTGTCGTCTTTGTGTTGCCCACTGTGTGTTGTATCGTGTGTTGCACTGTGTATTGTACCGTGTGTTGCACTGTGTGTTGTACCGTGTGTTGCACTGTGTGTTGTACCGTGTGTTGCACTGTGTTGTACCGTGTGTTGCACTATGTGTTGTACCGTGTGTTGCACTGTGTGTTGTACCGTGTGTTGCATTGTGTGTTGTACCGTGTGTTGCACTGTGTTGTATCGTGTGTTGCACTGTGTTGTACCGTGTGTTGCACTGTGCTACATGTTGTACCGTGTGTTGCACTGCGTGTTGCACTGTGTTGTACCGTGTTGCACCGTGTGTTGCACCGTGTTGTACCGTGTGTTGCACTGCGTGTTGTACCGTGTGTTGTACTGTGTGTTGTACCGTGTGTTGCACTGTGTTGCAATGTGTGTTGTACCGTGTGTTGTACTGTGTTGTACAGTGAGTTGCATTTTGTGTTGTACCGTGTGTTGAACTGTGTGTTGTACCGTGTGTTGTACCGTATGTTGCAATGTGTGTTGTACCGTGAGTTGCACTTACTGTATCGTGCTACACTGTGTTCCATCGTGTACTGCACCGTGTGTTCCATCGTGTGCTGCCCTGTGTGTTCCATCGTGTGCTGCCCTGTGTGCTCCATCGTGTGTTCCACCGTGGAAGATAGGTGATTTGATTATGAAGGAATATGTTATCTGGATAAGCGTATTCTAAGGAGAGCAATCTCCCTCTTATTGGAAACCCGGAGCTGATCTTTTCTAATTACCTGATCAGAAGTTACTAGTTGGTCTTTACCAGTGGCTTCATCAAGTCTTTCGGTGCTCACTCCATTTATTTTCTTTCTTCTATAATAACCCTTGAATTCCACACATCTAGAAATAGTCATCATTCATTATATCTCGGTTCTCTGTTTCTCCTGAGGATAAATAAAATAAAATCGTTATATCATAATTTACTGTTGATAATTGAGGAGGGATGGGGAAGTTACAATTCTATTTTACGACCAAGAGCCGTGGATACTTCGACTGAGTTAAAGAGTAAGACTAAACCTTGGTTTTTACCCAGATTTCTTGACACCATTTGCACTGAGGCGCTGTCTTCTTTCACTGAGAGATAACATATATTGAGTAACATGAAGGTGAGGGTTCACTCACTGAATGCTTCAGAATGTCTTGCGTAAGCTGCGTTTTTTGTTTCTGAGAAGATTCATTGTTTTACTCAATAATTCATCTGTGTTCAGCGATGTGATGTTTTATTCGAGACTCTTCATTAACAGTGTGGTCCCGGATGTTGCTTACCTTCGTAAGAGATAATTAGCCGCGAGTATCTCTTTATCTCGCCTAGAACAGTAATGAAAACCTCTCTTAACTGGCTCAACCTGTTTGATTCGCTCTTGTGGAGAGCTTCTGTGACAGTCTTGTTTATCTTTCAGTATCGACGGATGATCAAAGTGATGAGCCGACCTTTGATCTCAGTCACAATGATCCTAAATAAGTTTCATTCTTTCTGATGGTGTTGGCCACGAAGATCTCTGCAAATTTACTCTCGCTTGCTTTCCTGATTACCTACCGTTAACATTCATTGCTTTATTCTTTCTTATGTTTTCCGGGGACACGGAATTTCAATTATGGCTGCTGCGTCTGGTCATAAGTGATGCCTACACCGTTATCTGTCTCGCCTAGCCAATAGAATTCCTTTCATCTCAGCTTTGCATATACCACTAATTAGACCAGAAATTGCATGTACGTGATGGTTTAGTATAGCCCAGGTGCGTCCAACATGCCACTCCTGGTTGGTAATTGACTCCCGCAGGGAGGAGGCGGTGAAGAGATCACGTTTGAGGACAATGTGTTGAGAACATTATGCAGAGATTCGGAGCTTGGAGGTGAGGGGTTACCAGAAGTATAATTCAGAGAACTGAGAAGAGGTTGCTAAGTAGGTTTGGACATTTAGAGAGGATGGAGAAAAATAGGATGACTAGGAAGGTGAGTAAATCTGGGATAGAGGAAAGGAGGTGTGTGTCATCTCACACTGTATGCCTACCTGTCTACCACACTATGACTACCTCCCTCCCCACACTGTATGTCTACCTGTCTACCTTTTGAGTGCTAACGGCTTGTGTGAGCCCGTTACATCGGATTGAGGGAGGCAAGTGGATTTTGTGGCTTGAGGTGCTGTTGGAGTGAGAGCAAGGTAACATTGATAAAGGGATTCAGGGTAAATGGTTACGCGGACTTGAGTCCTGGGATGGGAAGAACAGTGCCTGCACTCTTAAAGATGTTGCCATCTGGAGGACTATCTAAACTGTGGTGTCAGCGCACTTCTGGGTGTGTTAAAAGACTAAAACTCGTCGGTTCGGGCACATGTGGACTTCTAGTCATGAGGTAACCCGGTGAAAAAAAACTTGAGGTCCAGATTATTACGTTTTAAAAGATATGAATTCCCTTCACTCTCAGAGGTGGTGACGATATTACTTCGACACAGATCTGACAACACTTTTTCCAACTCTAATAATCTGGCTACTGCTTCGACTTCCATCGTGTCCCATCATTTTCAAAGTTTCTCCCTACCTTACTATACAGTTTGCACTTCCTCGTTCACTACCCACCATGAATGAGCAGGTGGGGGATTTTAATGCTAAAGAATTCTTTATCCAAAGGCTGTAGCATCGGTAGTTTTAAATTTTTCAAATTAAACACAACAATGCTGCCCCATTGGGTTAACACCCAACACACGGGGTTAAGTTATAACAATAGAGAGACATATTTCAGCATACTATTTCTTATAGGTCTGGTCTCGTTGTCATCTTCGGCAACTTCAGTTTTCAACGCATGTATGTGCTGAAGGCTCATACATGCGTCCGGCTGTTGTGATTGTAGTATCTTGACGTGATTTCTCGGGTGTGAGTTTCAGGCTTATAAATGGCGAATACAGTGTCATAAATGATTATTTTTTGAAGTTCCTGAAAGTTAATCTTAGGCTCGCAAGACAAGCAACCTGCAGAAGTGATATGTTCGGTACTAAGCTCACCCTTTTGTGTTTCTCACTTGAGTAAAGTTTACGTTTTCAGTCCTCCGAGTCTGAGACTTAACTGGTAGCCGCTTGTCCAACCAGTCCTGCAGTTCGTCTCTGCCATGTTGTTACCCTCCCTCTCCTCCCTGGTTTGTATCACCCTTATTAATTTCACATCTGTAAACAAGGACACACCGGCCTACATCTCTCCTGGAAGGCTTACACATTTACCAGAAACAGTACCTATTTGAAGTCTCCTATTTGCCATTTTAGAATTCTTTTTTCTGTTAATATTACAATGTGGGGTTTACATATTTTATGGTATTATTACATATTATAAAATACTTATTACAAGAAGGGGTCATGTCTCGGCTTCAAGCCCAACGACTGCACTAGGGTCATTAAGGCTGCATGTAACCTTCTCACCACCAGACGAGAATACCTTAATATCTAAAATGAGAAATAAACTCTCAGCATATATACGATGAGAAATACACACCTCTTGGTGTATATATCATCAGCACCTGGAGCTTTCCCTGATTTCTCATATACTCTGATATTTCATTGTAAAATAGACTTCACTAGGATGAAATCAATAAAAGTTTGTATGTGAATGATCGGTGGAGTCAGCATTAAGAGTTCACTAAAGACTTACGGTGTTTGAAATGCAAAACACATGGGTCAGGAGCAGAGAGGGGGCGGAGTCGTCGTTGGAACAAGACTGTTACAATAGGCTTGTGTAGGTGGCGTTAAAGGGTTATATCAGGATGGGGAAGAGTCTTCAAGCATCTCACATCGTCGATGTTCTGGGTGGCCAGCAGATCTTCAGTGCTGTAAAATGTGTCACCTACTTCAGCTGAAATGGTTCATACAATTTCTGCTAATTCAGCTTCACATTGTTCCAGACTATGGAGCAGAACTCTTCTCCAGGCTGAGGGACTGACCACCTTAAAACTACGTCTTCAAGGGTGATGAACTGATTACGTCGTATTTACATCTCTACTGCTTCTGCTGCCTCTTCGTACTCGACTGAAGAAGCCTACTGTGTAGGCAAGACCCGATTCTTCATTCACACTTATCACCACTACACTATCACAACACAACACACTTATCACCACTACACTACCACAATACAACACACTTATCACCACTACACTACCACAACACAACACACTTATCACCACTACACTACCACAACACAACACACTTATCACAACTATACTACCACAACACAACACACTTATCACCACTACACTACCACAACACAACACACTTATCACCACTACACTACCACAACACAACACACTTATCACCACTACACTACCACAACACAACACACTTATCACCACTACACTACCACAACACAACACACTTATCACCACTACACTACCACAATACAACACACTTATCACCACTACACTACCACAACACAACACACTTATCACCACTACACTACCACAACACAACACACTTATCACCAGTACACTACCACAACACAACACACTTATCACTACACTACCACAACACAACACACTTATCTATCGTGACCACACACTGCATGTACACCCCAGGTAACAGTGGAAGGTTACACTATATTCCTGTTCAGTGTAATGTGCACGATAATATTGTACAGATAAACAGAAATACAAATAAAACTTTATAAACATCGTTATTACTAAAACTATTACTAATAAAAATTATCAGTATTAATAGAAGCTGTAGTAGTAGTAAGGCTGTAATAAAGGACAGTGTTATTGAAATAGCGTTGGTGTGAGAGAACGAAAGAGGGTGTGGGAGAACAATGAAGAGCGTGGGAGAGCGAAGGAGGGGCGTGGGAGAGCGAAAGAGGGTAGTGGAAGAACAATAAAGAGCGTGGAAGAGCGAAGGAGGGGCGTGGGAGAGCGAAAGAGGGTAGTGGAAGAACAATAAAGAGCGTGGAAGAGCGAAGGAGGGGCGCGAGAAAACGATAGTGGGCGTGGAAGGGTGTTGGAGGAAAGAGCAAAGTTTGATAGGGCGAGGGAGGACGTCAGCTTCGATAGGTCAGAATCACTTAATTCATTATTAACTTGGTTACGCAGAGAGAGAGAGAGAGAGAGAGAGAGAGATCGTTTGTGTTAGTTACAGTTGTGTCCAAGGCACTTGTCACTAAGACACTTCTTGTGTGTTAGTTAGTTACCATTTTGTCCTAGGCACATGACGATTAGACACTAGGCCTGTTGTATATGTATATGTGTGTGGGGGCGTGTGTGTGTGTGTGTGTGTGTGTGTGTGTGTGTGTGTGTGTGTGTGTGTGTGTGTAGTGGGGGCCCGGTATGTGTGCTTCTGTAAACTTAACATACTTGTAAATTATCTACACGTTTTATAAGGGATTAAGCTCCAGCTCTTGGGTTCTACCTGTTCATTATCTACTAACATCGGCTGTGCCGTTGAAGTCAGAGATGCTTAGCCATATGCACATCTCAACTCAACCTGACGCACCGAAAATCACCCTTAAAAAGTAGCTGATTTAACAAATCACGGAACGAATAGGGGATCGAACTCTTGGCATGTGAGTCCTAAAACTCACAGGTAAGTGCGTTAACCACTTGACCAGCACCAGCTGTTAACGCACTGGCCTGTGAGTTTCAGGACTCGTCGTGGGTTCGAGCCCAACCCGTTCCATGATTTTGTTTACAATCTTGTTATTACAGTTTCGTGAATCTTGCTCATTAAATTAAGTTTCTGCAGGACTGAAACGTCGTCTAAAGTTCTTATTGCAAATTAAATAATAAATTTATTTTTTCATCGACAATCAAGAACAAATAAATTTAGGCAGATCCTACATTGATTATTTCTTAGAAAAAGTTACTCAAAACTTATTAAGGTAAGTTAAGTTAGGTTGTCAAGTTAGTTTTGTTGAATGAAATAATATTTTTAACAATGTATTGACGGAAAAATATAAATCTAAGACGACTCATTCAGCTAATGTGAGGTGTCACTTCACTGAGTGAGGTGTCACCTCACTGAGTGAGGTGTCACCTCACTGGATGATTGATCACCTTCTGTGAGTGAGGTGTCACCTCACTGAGTGAGGTGTCACCTCACTGGATGATTGATCACCTTCTGTGAGTGAGGTGTCACCTCACTGGATGATTGATCACCTTCTGTGAGTGAGGTGTCACCTCACTGAGTGAGGTGTCACCTCACTGGATGATTGATCACCTTCTGTGAGTGAGGTGTCACCTCACTGGATGATTGATCACCTTCTGTGAGTGAGGTGTCACCTCACTGAGTGAGGTGTCACTCACTGAGTGAGGTGACACCTCAGTGAGTGAGGTGTCACTCAGTGAGTGAGGTGTCACCTCACTGAGTGAGTGTCACCTCAGTGAGTGAGGTGTCACTCAGTGAGTGAGGTGTCACCTCACTGAGTGAGGTGTCACCTCAGTGAGTGAGGTGTCACCTTCTGTGAGTGAGGTGTCACCTCACTGGATGATTGATCACCTTCTGTGAGTGAGGTGTCACCTCACTGAGTGAGGTGTCACCTCACTGAGTGAGGTGTCACCTCAGTGAGTGAGGTGTCACCTCACTGGATGAGGTGTCACCTCATGAGTGAGGTGTCACTCATGAGTGAGGTGTCACTCATGAGTGAGGTGACACCTCACTCACTGAGTGACACTCACTCACTGGGACACCTCACTCAGTGGTGACACTCACTCAGGTGACACCTACTGGAGTGAGTGACACCTCAGTGAGTGAGGTGTCCTCAGTGAGTGAGGTGTCACCTCAGTGAGTGAGTGTCACCTTGCGATTTTGGCTTAAATAGCAACGCTCACCTTGCCATATAAGACAAGTGAAAATTTGTGTATGCAATAATTTCGCCAAAATCATTCTGAACATAACGAAAAATATATTTCATTGTTTGTTTATTATTAAATTAATGTTAACGTATCTAAAATATATTTAGTTGGGTTAGGCTAAATTAAATTGCGCTTGTTGTAATAAGGTTAGGTAGTTTTCAAAGTTTCTCTTGGTACAAAATTATAAATTCTTCCATTAACATAAATGAAAAAAATATATCTATAAACGTATAAGAGAAAATTTTAGAAAGGACTTAATTTTAGATGAGTTCTTGCTAATTGACCAGTTTTACCTAATCGGCACGACATATATATATATATATATATATATATATATATATATATATATATATATATATATATAAAATTATAATGTCGTGCCGAATAGGTAAAACGCGATTTTGGGTTAAATAGTAATGCTCTTCTTGCCGAATAAGGCAAGGGAGAGTTTGTGTATGCAATTATTTCGCAAAAATCATTCTGAACCTAACGAAACAAATGTATTTCACTGTGTTTGTTTATTGACTTATTGTAAACTTATCTCAAATATATTTAGTTGAATTAGGCTAAATTAAATTGAGCTTGTTATAATAAGGTTAGGTAAGTTTTCTAATTTTTTTTGGTACAAAATTATTTATTTTTACATTAACACACATGAAAAAATATATCTTTAAACGTATAAGATAAAATTTTTGAAAAGACTTTTAGATGAGTGTGTGTTTTTTTTTTTGTGTGTGTGTGTGCTGCTACAGCAGCAGAACTCGGCTTATAGTATCCAGTGTTCAATCAGTTTTTATATAACCTGTAGAAATTTTCATTGCTTTCAGCACTTACTGCCTCCTTTTTATTAATTCATTCCTCTAGTCTACCACTCTATGAAGAACAAATCTCTAATATCCCTTCAACAGCACTTTACTCTCAGTTTACAAGGGTCCCTCTGATTATTCCTGATGCAGGTACTGAAAAAACTTTATATATTCACGTTTGTCCTTTTGCGACCTTTTAATGCTTTCAGCCCGTCATGGCAACTAGAATTTTTTAAACTTTTTGGATTTTGTCTAGCACATCGACTTTTTTTGTTTGTAAGTAGTGGGCATTACAGCTTCTACATACTCCATTTTGGGCCTAATCAATGTAAACTTTTTTTTTATCCACATATTTGAAAGTTATTTCATAGTTTGCTTTTGTAACACAAGGTTGTCAGTTTTGTTTATATCATTCGGTGACAGACTTTAGTTAATAATTACTCTTTGTCTGTCTACATTCTTCATGTGACTTGATTCATTCTGTAATATTTATATTACTTTAAACTCCATCTGTCACTCTGTGCCCATTTTATCCAAGTCATACTATAAAGATTTAGTCACTTTTTGAGTTTTATCAAAGATTTTTTGCATTACCTACAAGCATATTCATAAGTTCTTTATTTCTTCTGGAGACCCGCTCATATAAATTAATAATAACGTTGAGGCAAGTGCAGAATTTGGCGACACATTTTCAATTATTAATTTTTACATTAACATTAATGAAAAAAATATATCTTTAAACGTATAAGATAAAATTTTAGAAAGGACTTGATTTTAAATGAGTTCTTGCTAATTGACCAGTTTTACCTATTCGGCACGACATATATTTATAACCTTATTATAACAAGCGCAATTTAATTTAGCCTAATCCAACTAAATATGTTTTAGATAAGTTTACAATAATTTAATAAATACAATGAAATATAATTTTTTTCGTTAGGTTCAAAATGATTTTTGCGGTATTATTGCATACACAAATTTCCGCTTGCCTTATTCGGCAAGAAGAGCGCTGCTATTTAAGCCAAAATTGCAACTTTTACCTATTCGGCACGACATATATATGCATTCATTAACTTTTATGTGTGTGCGCGCGTGTGTGCGTGCGTGTTTCTGCGTTCGTGTGTGCGTGCGCGTGTACTCCTGCTCACTCTGATTTGCGTTCGAAGAGGTTGAATCCTGGTCAACCTTACCGTCAGGGGTTATTGGTTTTTGGGTCTTAAGCTCTCTTATTTACTGTTAGAACCTAAGTATGGAGGGTTCATCCACCACTTCCACATCCAGGATCGTTCCACTTTCCCACTGTCTTAAAGCTAAAAATTGTTCTTACTAACATCCATGTTACTCGTGTGTTTTTAACCTCCATCTATGTTCCTTTGTTCCTGGTCCTTGTATTGTAAAAAAAAAAATTCGTCCTCTGAGTATTTTGTACGTCGAAATCATGTCTTCCCTTGTCATCCTTTATTTCCAAAGTAGTCGGGTTCATTTTCTTTTTTCTCTTCTCGTAATATACTCCCTTAGTTCTGAGACTAATCAGGTTGCAAATCTTTGCAGCTTTTCAAGCTTTTGTATATGTTTAATCAGGTTGGGGACTCCACGTTGGCTCAGCCTGGCGTACGTTGTATCCAGAAGCTCGAAAGATTTTTTGTTTAGATTCCTGAAGGCTATTATATATTCTGTGTTAGGTTTACTCCCTGTCTTTACCTTTCTAAATACATGCAGTCCTTTCGCCTGCCAATCTGACTTGTCTTCAGTCTTCCACCCCCTTCACCAAATTTCATGTCTTTGAACTTATTTGGAATGATCTCCAGCAGCCACTTACTTGACCACTCTTGCAACATGTTTAAATCTTAATGGAGTCCCTCACTTTCCTCTTCTTTCCGTATTCCTCCCAACAGTTTTACATTATATGCCAACAGCGATGCATAGATTTCGGTACCATGTGATACGCCGTTTAAATACGTAGAAAAGTATACGACTTTTTTTTACACAAGTACAAGGTTAGATTAAGGGATCCTAACTATATTTACAAGCTAAGAGCTGTTACTTACATCAGCTATTTTTATAGTTTTTTATTGTTATGAGACACACATAAGGAATAGGATGAAGTTGGAGCCAACTGTGGGCCAGAAATTTCATTTGGTCAACTATTTCACTGACGTTATTATGCTGTACGAACATGTTTTTCCTGGGAATAAATAATTATTTTTTTTTACGTTAATCACACTTGACACCTAATCCCTTACTGTGACTCTTGTCTTCTGTCTTACTGTGACTCTTGTCTTCTGTCTTACTGTAACTCCTGTCTTCTGTCTTACTGTGACTCTTGTCTTCTGTCTTACTGTGACTCTTGTCTTCTGTCTTACTGTGACTCTTGTCTTCTGTTTTACTGTGACTCTTGTCTTTTGTTTTACTGTGACTCTTGTCTTCTGTCATACTGTGACTCTTGTCTTCTGTCTTACTGTAACTCTTGTCTTCTATCTTCTTATTCTTGTCTTCTGTCTTACTGTGATCTGTCTTCTTCTTACTGTAACTCTGTCTTCTATCTTACTGTGATTCTTGTCTTCTGTCTTACTGTGACTCTTGTCTTCTATCTTACTGTGATTCTTGTCTTCTGTCTTACTGTAACTCTTGTCTTCTATCTTACTGTGATTCTTGTCTTCTGTCTTACTGTAACTCTTGTCTTCTATCTTACTGTGATTCTTGTCTTCTGTCTTACTGTGATCTGCTTCTGTCTTCTGATCTTGTCTTCTCTACTGTGATTCTTGTCTTCTATCTTACTATAACTCTTGTCTTCTGTCTTACTGTGATTCTTGTCTTCTATCTTACTGTGATTCTTGTCTTCTATCTTACTGTGATTCTTGTCTTCTGTCTTACTATAACTCTTGTCTTCTATCTTACTGTGATTCTTGTCTTCTGTCTTACTATAATTCTTGTCTTCTATCTTACTGTGATTCTTGTCTTCTATCTTACTGTGATTCTTGTCTTCTGTCTTACTATAATTCTTGTCTTCTATCTTACTGTGATTTTTGTCTTCTATCTTACTGTGATTCTTGTCTTCTATCTTACTGTGATTCTTGTCTTCTATCTTACTATAATTCTTGTCTTCTATCTTACTGTGATTCTTGTCTTCTATCTTACTATAATTCTTGTCTTCTATCTTACTGTGATTCTTGTCTTCTGTCTTACTGTGACTCTTGTCTTCTTACTGTGACTCTTGTCTTCTGTCTTACAGTGACTCTTGTCTTCTGTCTTACAGTGACTCTTGTCTTCTGTCTTACTGTGACTCTTGTCTTCTGTCTTACTGTAACTCTTGTCTTCTATCTTACTGTGATTCTTGTCTTCTGTCTTACTACTAATCTATGATCCACTGAAGGTATAGTCTTCTCGTCTTTGTCATTCTCACGTTTCTACGTAACATTCACAGAACTCCAGCAAGTTAGACAGTATTTCCCATCTCAGAATCCCTGTTGGTTTTCACTGAAGAAGATGTTCCTCTCTAGGTGATCTAGTATACTTCTCCTGACAGTTTTCTCCATTACTTTGGAAAGGATGTTTAAGACTGTCATTCCTACACAACTCATTCCTTAGTTATTCCTTACAATGCGTGCCCCTCGGCTACAATGTTTGGTTAATCCTATTAGATTGCCGTTTATCTCTACACTCTTTCTGGTCATACCATCTGCATTTGTGCACACACAATGATCCTCGAGTTTCTTAGCTTTTTTTTTTTTATTCTGTTAGGTAAAAGGACACAAATGCAACTAATGTGACATATTGTGGCAACGTTTCGCTCTCCAGGAATTTTGTCAAGCCGTTACGACTTGCACCTCCATCCTGCACCTTGCACCTCCATCCTGCACTTTGCACCTCCATCCTGCACCTTGCACCTCCATCCTGCACCTTGCACCTCCATCCTTCACCTTGCACCTCCATCCTGCACCTTGCACCTCCATCCTGCACCTTGCACCTCCATCCTGCACCTTGCACCTCCATCCTGCACCTTGCACCTCCATCCTGCACCTTGCACCTCCATCCTGCACCTTGCACCTCCATCCTGCACCTTGCACCTCCATCCTGCACCTTGCACCTCCATCCTTCACCTTGCACCTCCATCCTTCACCTTGCACCTCCATCCTGCACCTTGCACCTCCATCCTTCACCTTGCACCTCCATCCTTCACCTTGCACCTCCATCCTGCACCTTGCACCTCCATCCTGCACCTTGCACCTCCATCCTTCACCTTGCACCTCCATCCTGCACCTTGCACCTCCATCCTGCACCTTGCACCTCCATCCTGCACCTTGCACCTCCATCCTGCACCTCACCTCATCCTGCACCTTGCACCTCCATCCTGCACCTTGCACCTCCATCCTGCACCTTGCACCTCCATCCTGCACCTTGCACCTCCATCCTGCACCTTGCACCTCCATCCTGCCCTTGCACCTCCATCCTGCTTACCTCCATCCTGCACCTTGCACCTCCATCCTGCACCTTGCACCTCCATCCTGCTGACCTATCCTGCCTACCTCCATCCTGCACCTTGCACCTCCATCCTGCACCTTGCACCTCCATCCTGCACCTTGCACCTCCATCCTGCTCTTCCAAGACAAGAGACAATCAGGCTTTTTTCAATTTCTTTACCTCCCTCTTGTCATGTATTTTCTTTTTTTCTTCTTCTACATTCAGTTCTTTCTTTTGATTCTTGTACCACTTCCACTCTTCCATTATTTTTCGTGAGCAATTCTGTATGTAACTTCTAGACTTCTTCTGTCTACACCCCTTAATTTTTATTCTCTCGCATGTCTGTTTAGCCTATCCAACTCGAGATAATTTATTCTCCTTCCTCTCTGTCTCAATAATTGTCTTTATCTCCCCTTTCTTTGTCTCTTTGTTCCGTGCCTGTCCCCCTCGCCTATGTATACTGGCTCCCTCACTCTCGTGTGTTAGTGTGACTTGTAAATGGTTCAAGTCAGACCGATAAGTTGTCATAAGCTTCTCTCCTCTATGTACGAGTTATTTGTGTACTCCCTTTCTTGGGTCTTCTCCATTCCTCTCCTTGCGAATTACACCAATTGTTTGGTTCATTCTTGCTCCGTCATTCTCCAGATTCTATGTTCCACTGCTACTAACATCTCTCCACTGACTCAATCATTCCTCACTCGCAAGCTCTTTAAATTCTTCCGACTTTCCCACACTCGCGCCTAACCTCTGCCTCCCGTTTCTACTCGTCTCTCTTCTTGTGTATACTTCCTATAAATTCATTGAGTGTAATGGTATTATTGAGTTTGACTGGAAATAACCGTGGAAGAGATAGCGGTAAGAGCTCACTGGTGTGTGTGTGTTTGTGTGAGCACGCAAGAGTTTCATGTGCGCGCATTTGCGTAAGCACGCAGAGAAAACCTCTTTTACGCAAAGTTTTACTAAATAAACATATTAAAGTCTATGCAAAAATATACAGGAGCGCACATTACCTTCGTTCAGCAGGAGGGAAACAAAGGCTGAGGGGACTGAATTATAATATTCGGAAGGTCGTATCCTACGCGGTTAGTAATCAAAAAGTGACGTTTATACGGCTCTCCAGCGCACGTGAGGCCCAGGATCGCACGGGCCTCAAAATATGACCTACCAAATACTGTAATCACCTCCCCCCCCACTCACTTTGAACTCTTCTACGAAACTTTCTTCTATATTAAACGATATAACATTAAAATAATAATAATAATAATAATAATAATACTAATAATAATAATAATAATAATAATAATCATTGATGCACAAATCCCTTAAGGAGTCGTACAAAGCAATCAGATCCAATCATTGAAAGGAAAAGGCAGGTCCAATTCCTTATAAAAAAAGAGCCCTTCATCAGCGTCTAAACGTGCAGACACTATGAATTGGTTTAATAAAAACCACAGTTTTTAAAGGGGTGGACGGGTAAGCCAGTGAAAGGCCTTGGTCAGATGACCAAAAGCTCCAGCTGCTGCGGGTCATCTTATGACTAAGACCAACGTCAGAAAATACTTTTGCTGTTTCCTGACAAACTTTACCTAACCTGCCTAACCTAACCTGGCCTAACCTAACCTGGCCTAGTAACCTGGCCTAACATAACCTGGCCTAACCTAACCTGCCCTAACCTAACCTGCCCTAACCTAACCTGCCCTAACCTAACCTGCCCTAACCTAACCTGCCCTAACCTAACCTGCCCTAACCTAACCTAACCTAACCTGCCCTAACCTAACCTGCCCTAACCTAACCTAACCTAACCTGCCCTAACCTAACCTGCCCTAACCTAACCTAACCTTACCTAACCTAACCTGCCCTAACCTAACCTAACCTTACCTTACCTAACCTAACCTGCCCTAACCTGCCCTAACCTAACCTAACCTAACTTGCCCTAACCTAACCTTACCTTACCTAACCTGCAGACACTCAACTTGTCTTCAAGTAGGATGTCAGACACAATTGCGATGTTCATCAAGAAAGTTTACGTTCAATTATTATTAAGTTCAGTTATTTACATTCTAGTATTATTAAGTTCAGTTATTATTTACATTCTATTATTATTTACGTTATATTATTATTTACGTTCTATTATTATTTACGTTCTGTTATTGTCTGCTTCTCACCATGATATGATTACTGAGATATTCACTGGAGAACCCAAGCCAGTTTCACTGACTTAGTTTAATTAAAGTTCTTTGTCTCTCACGCGGAAATAATTTCCCATGAATAAATGAGTTGTGTGTGTGTGTGTGTGTGTGTGTGTGTGTGTGTGTGTGTGTGTGTATTGTTATTTTTCTTGTTGATATTATTTTTTATTATAGTTGTTAATGATGAATAATTCTAGTTATAAAAATAGTGGTTTCATTATTTTTTTTTATTTTCATTATTATTATTATTATTATTATTATTATTACTGTTATCATTATTATTGGTATCGCAGATGGGGTACCCTTAAACTGTTGCCTTATTTTTTCTTATTTTCTTCCTTCAAACCTTCGCCTCATCCGATCGCCTTCAACTTTGCAATGTTAATTTACTATATCGGGGTAAGGGCTTAAGCAAGGGCTGGCTAGGGCAAGTCCAATGTTACACAGCCCTTTTCTGACTTCGTTTTCAGGCGATGGCTTGAGAAAACCTATTCTGATCAGCTTCAAATTATCAACGCTTGTGGATCCTACTTAGAAGAAGGTTAGATTTGATATTGAAAAGTATAGATATTATTTTACTAATTCATTTAATAAAAAAAGAGGATTTATATTTTTCACAGAGATTTTTAGTGTGCTTTCTTGGAACGGTTTAAATTGTTAACGATTGGTGCATCTTGCTGGAAGGGTGTTAGTCTTTAAGTTTAGTCTGTGTTGGTATAGGTTTGTTAGTATACTAACATAATTTAAATTGAGAAATTGTTGGATATCTTGTGATTTCTAGAGAATGCCTGTTTTGGTCGGCTTCAAACTTTCTTGGTCTGTGTTTTTCTGAGTTGAACGTTATCTTCGCTCTCGTGCTACATATGTCTTAATTTGTAAATTTTATTGTATATTGATTTCCGTTCAATAACTAGAGAATGCTACTACTGATCGTCTTCAAACCATTGATAATGATAAGAAGAGTAATACCCTGCAGAGGCAAAAGTTTTCATGTATACTAAAATTTTTCAATGAAACTTGTGATTGTTGTATTATATCTAGTAGGTATTAAACGTTCTGCAATGCGTCTTGGAGATTAATTTTTAGTGCGCTTTTTAGTCTCTAATTTGCTAATTTAATTACAGTGGAACCTCGGTGTTTAAACGTAACAGACGTAGAACAAACTGGAGTCTGAAAAATTTTGTTCAGAAAAAATGACCCGATCTTTGCAAGTTTTTCTGGAGTCCGAACACGCTGGTTTGTTTACAATTCAGTCGGCGTTGTGGTTTACTGTGGTTTTTGTTGTGGTTTACTGTGGTTTTTTGTGGTTTACTGTGTTTTTTTTGTGGTTTACTGTGGTTATGCTGTAAATATTAGTACAGTACTAATTATAATATTACTAAAAATTAGTGACCATGGCCTCGAAAAAAGAGCAGTAGTGAAAATAAATGTAAGAGGGAAACTGTGAGAACCCCAATTGAATCTACACTATGTATCATCCTTATGAACAAAAAGGATATTGAAAGGGAAGATGTGGCTAAAGGAGTCACTTCTCTTATCGCACAATGATCTCACAAAACGATGGAAAAACTTTTGTTAGTTTGAATTAAGGAGAAACAAATGGCGGATGAGTGTTTCAGAGACAATAATTTGTGAAAAGGCAACGCATTACATAGTGACCTTAAGAAAGATAACCCCAGAATTAGTACCCAAAGTGAAGAATTTAAGGGGGACAGGAGCTGGTTTGGTAGATTTAAAAGGAGTGGGATTCATAGCGTAGTGAGGCGTGGGGAGGCTGCCAGTTCTCACAATGAAATGGGAGGATTTAAAGTCTTTATTAACAATGAGGGATATGTCCTTCAAAAACTTTTTAATTATGATGAAACAGGCCTCATCTGAATAAAATGTCAAATAAGACCTAAACTACCCAAGAAGAGGCAGCATTACCAGGACACAAGCCAATGAAAGATCGGCTGACATTTATTGTGCTGTAATTCAGCTGGTGATTTCAAACTTTAACCCTTGCTAGTTCACCAGACAGAAAACACCAGTGTTTAAAAACACAATGTGCAAAAAATTAAACTGTGTTATGTAGAGGGCCAAAAGTAAGGCCTGGGTTACCAGACAGTTTTTCACTGGAGTGGGTGAATGAAATATTTGCTACTAGTGTCAAGGAGTACCTTGAGAGGAACACTTCACCTTTAAATGCACTGTTGGTGATGGACAATGCTCCTGCTCACCCTCCACCCTTGGGGGATGATTTGATGATGGATCATACCTTCATTACAGTGAAGTTTTGGCCCCCTTACCACCACTGCTTTCATCCAACCCAACAAGTGATTTCGAATTTTAAAAACTATGCGAAAGCCCAGTTTAAAAGTGCATTGAAGTGACCTCTGACACTGACCTAACCCTCAGAGACTTTAGGAAGAGTCAGTTCAATATCCTCAAGTGTGTGAGGCTGATAATTAAAGCCTGGGGAGATGTTTCCCAAAGGACTGTGCTTGGAGGAAGTTGTGGCCTGACTGTGGCAAGCAGAGACTTTGAGGCAGAACCAGTGGTTCACGAAATCATCTCCTTAGGTGGGTCTGTGGGGTTAGAGGTGAACCAGGAGGATGTGGAGGAGTTGATAGACGACCACAGCAGAGAACTCAAAACAGAAGATCTCAAGGAACAGGAATAGTAACTGGTAGATTAATTTTCTTCACTGGATGATGAGGAGGAGGTTTACGATGCCAAAATTTCCACTGATGAACTTAAGAGTTATTTATTTATTTGTAAAAAACGCAGAGCATAGTGGAGAAATGGTACCAGTGACATCGCTCTGGAGAGCCACATTAATTCCTTCAGTGACAAAGTGGCTGAACAGTTTAAAAACATTATAAGGAGTAGGCAGACATAGACGACATTGAACAGATTCCCTTTAACACAGAAAAAAAACGAATGCATCTGCCAGTTCTGAGCCTCCAGAATCTCCGGTGTTAGTGCCTACAGCAACGAGACCACATCATTCCAGTCAACTCAAGTCAGTAAAGGTAAAGTTCTAGTTTCTCTGTTCATATATTTTATTTACAGGCATTATTTTAATTACATAAGTAGTTTTTAGCATAAAAATGATTACAGTATACTATTGTGGTTTTTTTTTTTTGGGGGGGGTAACTTTTCCTCTCCCAGAATTAATTAATTATATTTACATGTACAGACATACTCCGCTTTTCGTCATTTCGGCGTACGTCAAATTCGCCTTTACGTCACTTTTCTAGAGTAAATTTCACTTCAGCGAACATCATTACGTCCGACTTTGTCACTCAGCAACGTCACCTACGTCATAATTTTTTTAATTATCTTCATTATTCTTTAAAAAATATGACTAAAATGTGTTTTTAGTGTTCTTTAAGGTTTAGCAATAGTTATATTTTTTCGCGAGTTATTGACGATAGTTTTACGATCTTTGTCATTTTAAGGCATTTTTAAGACATGTCCGGTTTACGTCAAAAATCGGGTTACGTCACAGCTCTTGGAACCAGTTAATGACGTAGGGCGGGGTATGACTGTATTTCAGTGGGAAATACTACTTCGGACATCGAACTTTTCGCAGTTCGAACACCACTTAGTAGGAACCAATTAAGTTCAGAGACCGAGGTTCCACTGTATTAAAATTTATTAAAATTTTCAGAACTGCTATGAAATTGGATTATGATGCTCAAAAAATTAAATGACCTTTAAAACTTGTTAAACCCTTACTTCTTATTAAACTCTTCTTATTAAACCCTTACTTCTTATTAAACCTTTACTCAATTAAGAGATCATTTTTTTGCAGTGCTCTGGGTTGTCTGTTTTTCCACACAGTAACTTATGAGTTTCGTTAAGATTAATCTGTTGGAATTTATGACAAACTCGAGACTGTCTTCCCTGAAAAACAGTCTTCTAGACACTCTGAACACTGTTATATTGTGTAGGGACACTCACGCGAGCTGTGACTCGACTCCTACACACGCATATAGGTGAGTACATATGCACACGAACACAAGAACATAAGCATACGTGCATACAAAGAAGTATGCAAGTATACATATGCGTATATATATGTCGTGCCGAATAGGTAAACTTGGTCGATTAGCAAGAACTGGTTTAAAGATATATTTTTTTTCATATAGTATGTTAATGTAAAAATTAATAATTTTGTACAAAAGAACCTTAGAAAACTTACCTAACCTTATTATAACAAGTGCAATTTAATTTAGCCTAATCCAACTAAATATAGCTTTAACGTAGATATACAGAGGTAATTTTGATATACACTGGTAATTTTGTCATCTAGTCACCATCGTTGTTCCAGTCTGAGTTCATTCACGTATGATGAGTCATTACTTGTCTGTTTACAATGTCTGAGTTGCCAGCTATCACTTCTGCCCAGCGGAAATTGTTAGGAAGCTTCTCCAACTGTACAAACACTCGACAATACACATACATGCGGACACGTACTTGTACCTAGGCAAACGTGTCCACATACAAAATTTACGTAAATACGGGCATTCATATTATCACAACTAGGCACATATATACATATTTCTTGCTGCATTGGAATTTTATTACCACTGTTTCTTCAAGATGCACTGAGGTAGTGTGCTGGGCTTATGATATCCGGGGAAAACTTTATCGGATCGCGTAGTAGTAGCAGTAGTGGTAGTAAATGCAATATCTTGTAGTTGTAAACGTAAAGAAATAGTAATACTAATAGTAGCAATAGTACTACAGGAGTTGTAACAGCAGGTTGGTTAGGTTAGGTTAGGTTCGTCGGGACACAGGACAAGTGTTTCCTGATGCGGGTCTTAGTCAAATGATGACCTGCAGCTGGCGCTTTTGGTTATCTGACCGAGGACTTCCGCTGGCTTACATGTCCACGTCTTTAAAATTATGGTTATAATTGTAGCCATTAGGATTTTAGCAGCAGCAGTAATAGTTGTTGTTGTTGTAGGTACGCCGGTATGTCCGGCCCGGGTCTTCTCCAAATGTTGACCCGGCCTTGGCCCCCTGGGTAGAGGGTGTCGATCATCTTCTTCTTTCTTCATTCTTCTTTCTTGGGGCCCCCCGGGTGGGGAGCGACGTCTTCTTCTTTCTTCTTTCTTGGGGCCCCCCGGGTGGGGGGCGACTTCTTCTTCTCTCTTGCTGTGGGGCTTGTCTTCTGGCATCGCATCTTCATCAGTAGTCGTCCTTTGGGCTTCGGACTCTTGTAGTCCCGGCAGGCGTATCTTCACATGGTTGGTAGGAAAGTCATCAGGCTGTAGTTCCAACTACATCAAACACAGGCTCCTATTGGGCTTTTTTTTTTTTTTTTTTTTAAAGCAGAGGGGAAGAAGAAGGATAGGGGATAAGATGGAAGGAAGTGGAGAGAGTATAGCGGTGGTGACTGGTCTTGATCTACGGGATTCATCAGGTGTTGTCTTCGTTGAGGTCTTCGTCGTCATCATCATCGAGGTGGCGGGTGAGCGGCTAGGACTGGGAGCAGTGTCTCCAAGTCATGGGTAGCCAGGTAAACCAGCCGGGCTGCCTTGTCCTCGCGGGTCAGATCCGCAGGTGCCATCGGGAGGTGCCTGCGGCGGATGTCCATCGTCGCTGGGCAGTCGAGCATGTAGTGAACCAGAGGGTGTTGGACCATCTGGTCACAGTGGCGGCAAAGCTCTTCCCTCCTGCGTTCGATGAGGCGCTTGCAGTAGGGTAGCCGAGGCGCAGGCGATGGATACTAACTTGCAGCTCCCTAGGGAGTTTCCTCATGTTTGGTGGGGGTTCCCTCCTCGTAGCCCTGTCGTACCAGTGTCGGCTCCGGGATGCTCCTGGTGCAGGTAACGGGCGTCTGGCTGCCGAGGCTGCCCCAGGTGCACCTGCCTGCGGCTAATGGCAATCGTGGTTGTAGGTTGAGCAGCAAGTGTGGCAGACTTAGCGCCCTATCTGCCGCATCATTCCCGGAAGATCAATGTGGCTTGGAATCCAATTGATTGTCGCTTGACGGCCTTGTTCGGCGAGTGAGTGTAGGTCCCTCCTGATAGCGGTGAGGAGCCGTATGTTGTCCCTGGGTTCCCTATGCATGATGGCCTGTATCGCCGCCCTGGAGTCGACATGGATGACCGGAGGCTGTTGGTGTCCTTGGAGTGCGTGTTGAGTGGCCTTCAGGATGGCGTAGAGTTCTGCCTGGAGGATGCTGCAGTGGTCTGGGAGGCGCCAGCCGGTCGTTAGAGAGGGGTAATGCATCCCAGCACCCGTGCGGCCAGCCTCGGGTCTCTTGAACCATCAGTGTAGTCACTGCACACCCAGGGTGCTCCGCTGCAGTGATGCTTGCGGCAGCCCACCGTTGCAGCAAGCGCTGTGGGCAGTGCCGCTTGCTGGCTGGGAGGGCTGCAAGATGGGTTACGACAGGGTCTGGTGCCCATGGTGGTGGCACTGTGTACCCATCGACTGGCCGGTCGCACCCCTTGTCCTCTAGGAGCGGCATGGGCAGGAGCTCCTTTGTCACGTCTGCAGCCGACCACAGCCACAGTCGGACACGGCCTCCGCGAAGGTGCCCAGCTGACAGTCAAGGAGGTCTCTCAGCAGTCGCTCACCGCCCGGCAGCTGGACATATTTGGCCACCCTCCTGGCGGCAGCAAGGGCAATCCTGTCACTTAAAGGCTGTAGTTGGGCCTCTTTGTTCAGAGACACTGTGTCGATCCATCCCGGGCCCCCAGTATGACCCTAGCCGCAGCATTTTGCACAGACGCTGAGGCGCTTCAGGCAAGAGGGTGTGCATGGGCCAGGGTGACAGCTCCGTAGTCGACGAGAGAGCGCACTGCCTGCACGTAGAACATCCGGAGGATATCGTGGCTGGTGCCGCCCTAGGGTTCGTCAGGGCACGCATGGCCGTGACCCGCTGCATGGCTCGTTCTCTGACATACTCTGCCTCTTTGCGGAAGGAGAGTCGGCTGTCAATGTATATACCCAGGTATTGGTAACTGTGGACCCAGTCCAGGTTGATGTCTGAGATCCTCAGCCTAGCATCAGGCACCCTGGCACGAAAGACCATGGCCTTGGACTTGTCTGCCGAGATCTTGAGGCCGAGGCGCCGGCAGGTGGTGGCGAGCAGGTTGAGATCGCGTTGGCTTTGCGCAATAGTCCGGGCTTCCCAATGACAATAAGTGCCAGGTCATCAGCATAGCTGAGCAGCCGGGTGCCTGCCGAAAACGTCAGCTGCACCAGCTCATGCATCAGCACGTTGAAGAGAGCAGGGCTGAGGACTCCTTCCCTGCGGGTGCCATTCTCCAAGGCCATGGGGGCGGAAGCCTGCCCTGGAAGCGCACCCGCGCCCGCCGGTCCTGCAGGTACGAGGAGATCCAGTCAAGCAGCTTGCCCCTCACTCCCCTGCGCACCAGCAGGTCGAGGATGGCCGGCGCACTGGCCAGCTCGAAGGCCTTCTCAAGATCGAGGAAGACGACAATCTTCGGTGTCTTGTCCGATCCGATGCTGGCCATGAGGGTGGTGACGCTCTCAGAGGTGCCCACTCCCGTGTGTAGCCGTAGATGTGGCGATGTTCCGGACCAAGCTTCCATCGTAGTCGCTCCAGCACCATCCTCTCTGCGACCTTGGAGAGGCAGCTGGTCAGGGAGATGGGTCGCATGTTGCCTGGATCCTTGGGCTTGGGGATCGGTAGGATGTAGGCTTCCTTCCACGTGGTGGGGAGACGCCCGGCCCTCCAGGTACGGTTGATGACCTCCAGGAGGGCGTCATGCCCTGGAGCCTGCCTTAGAGATCATGCTGTAGGTGATTCCGTCCTGCCCAGGGGCCGTGTCCCGTGAGGTCTTGAAGGCTGCTTGCAGTTCCCGATCGGTGAATTCGACGTCGGTGCCGTCGTGTGTTTCAGATGCCTCTAGAATCCTGGCAGTCCTACCAGGAAGGAGGGTGGCCTGGAGGTCCTGTATGTCTTGGGGCAGGCGGGCTGTGGCCGCCCTGGACGTGAATAGTGTCACCAGCCTCTCTGCTTCCCCAGCCGGGTTATGGTGAGCACGCACCGCGCCTTTGCGCTTGCCCGTAGCTATGTTGATCTTTTGCCAGATCTCGGACAGGGTGGTGCAATAGCTGAAGGAGGCACACCACTCAAACCATTTCGCTAGACGAGTTTTGTGGGTGATGTGGCGAGCGTGCCGTACCACCTCTCGCAGGAGCCTGAGGGACCCAGCCGTGGGGTTGCGTCGGTGTAGCTTACGGGCACGATTGACACGGTGGTTTTGTTCTTTGACAGCCTCGTCATAGAACCACCAATCGCGCTTGGGGGAACCCCCGACCCTTGTGAGTGGTATGGCCACCTCGGCTGCTCGAGAGAAGGCTGCTTGGAGGCTCTGGAGCCTCATCTGGGTCGTCTGGGAGATCAGTCTCCTCCCACCACTGCCGTATGACGTCCTGAAGCACTGCCAGTCCGCCTTCTTGGTGTTCCACCGCGGAGGTGGGGAGTACGGGGGGAGCCGTGCTAGTGTCAGGGTGGTGACGATTGCAAAATGGTCACTGGTGAGACGTGGGTGGATTTCCCACCTAGCTCCTGGAAGTAGCATCCGGGACAGGAGTGTGACGTCCAGTCGGTTGCCATAGTGGTGGGTCGGCTCTCCAGTGTTGAGGAGGGCGATCTCGGGGACATCCTCAAGCACTGCTGCTAGGTGTCTGCCTGTCTCGTTGGTGGGGGTGACAGAGCACATTAGCTCGTGATGGGCGTTGATATCCCCAGCCACCAGCACGCCTTGGGTGGGTGACACCGAGGGCCGCCACTTCGAGAGGTCAAGGTGACTCTTGGGTTCCGGTAGACATTGTAGATCGTTAGTGGCCCGTCTGGTAGGTGCAGAGTGACGGCTTGCACCTCGACCCCTACACCACAGTCGATGGGATTGCTGACAATTGAGTGGGGAATGGAGTTCCTCACATAGATTGCCAAGCCCTGGAAGGGCTCCAGTTGCTGTAGGTAGGCTGAGAATCCTGTGACGCGTGGCTGCGGTTTGGCGGTGGATTTACTAGAGTCTCCTGGAGCAGAAAGACGTCAATCTCCTCCTGGACTGCCACTTCGACCACGAGATGGATTTTCTGTCGCAGGCCGCAGATGTTCCATTGGAGTATTTTAGGGCTGGAGTTCGACCCGTCGGACTCCATCTCCTCGTGTTCGTCCATGGGCACCCTCGATGGGGACATCAGTTCTTGTCCCCTCTTGAGTGGGGTGAGGGGGTCTTGGGTGGGTGCAAAGGCCCAGCAGATATGGTCCCGTAAGTTCGTCGACGACTCCTTGTCCACCAGTATCAGGCTGAGGAGGGTACCCAGTAGCTCTTTGAAGTTCTCCCGGTCTACCACCGACGGGAGCAGGTAGGAGATGGCCTCTGTAATCACCATGAGCGCCTTGGTGAAGTCGGAGGTCAGGGCCAGTTTCTTGTCGCTCCGGGGCGGAGCGGTTGCTGCTGATGTCTCGATTGGGGGCTGTTGTTGCCCATCGACAGACGCCAGAGCTACAGCTGAGCATGCCTGCACTGCTCTCTGGGCGATCTGGCTGGTACTGGTGGGTTCCCTCACGTTGCCCGCTGGGGCGGCTTGGTTTTGCGATGGGAGGCTCTGCTGGTGTGTCGGCCTGTTCTGTTGCTGTGCGGCCCCAGCCCCTTGCGCAGCATCCCTGAACTGGGCTTGGTTCCTCCGACGGTTGCGGTTGCGCTGTCTCTGCGGCTTTGGAGCCTGACCGGGTCGTTGCCCGCCCTGGTTCGTGCTGGGAGCTGAGCCCTGTCTTGTCTGTCGAGTACCCACCACCGGGTACTCTGCGTGGTAGGACGTGGACGGGCCCTGGGAGTCTGTTGTGTGAGTCCCAGCTGGCCGCTGCTGAGAGGCCCATGGGTTGGGCGCTACCCCTGTCTGCTGCTGCTGCTGGGAGCCCCGAGTGTTCACCGTGGCTGTAGTCGTAGTCGTCTTGGGGGGGAGCCGCTGCCGAATCTGCTGCCACCGCTGTGTTATAACAGGGCAGCTCTGGTTCCAGGCGTGGTGCCTCTTCCCACAGTTGGCACATCTGGGCTCTGGTCGTTGAGTCTCGGGGTTGGCCTGCTTGAGCAGGGCTATGCAGTTCCTGGAGTCGTGTTGCTTGCTGCCGACTCCGCACTTCTTCACATGTTGACAGGTGGCCGCAATGTGGTTGAACCCCTGGCAATTGTAGCATTGGAGAGGGCCGTCTACGAAGGCCCTGGTCTTGAATTTCCCCCATACTCCCAGGTATATGTGGGTAGGAAGGGGCCCTCGGTGGTGGATCAGCATGCTCCGAGTTGCTGCCTTGTTGGTCCCTGTGGTCAGTCTTTCGGCCCTGACTACATTGGGCACTTCGAGGAAGCGCTCTTCGGGGATGGGCACCGGGACGTGCTCGACGACCCCCTTGATCATCTTGTCCTGGGGGGCGAGCTCCCTTACCGCTGGGTTCTGAGAGGCCAGGACCTTGATCCTCTCGTACGTTTCCTCGTCCCGAGGCTTGGCCAGGATCTCGTTCCTGAGCGTGAACTCGCAGGTGAGTTTGATGGAGGGGACTGCTGTCTCCAACTCCTTCACCATCTCGTAGGAGGGAAAGATGAACCTGTTGAAAGGACCGGCTGTCTGGGCACGACTGGACCGGTTCCTTCCCCTTCCCCTGGTCACCAGGGTGTACTCCTATTTAAATAAATTTATGGTCATTATTTACTAACGTTACGTCCACATCTGTTTTCCACATACCCCTCCCCCCCAAAAAAAAAAAATGCGAGCTAATTAATTATATCTTTAGTGACCAAAAATCACAACATTGTAATGCAGAAAGAAAAAATTCCTTTACCGGGCTTTGTGTAACTGTTTCCGAGGAAAAAGTTAATTGGTTTGTGCAAAAATGTAGTGTTTGTGTCATGGAGCAGCGAGGAGAATACACGGAGTCCTGGATGGTGTATTACTGTGTATTTGTGTGTTATTCTTCTTCTAAATATTTTTTCCCCCACATGCTGTTGGTTTGAAGGGTTTACAAAAAACTGTGTGTGTGTGTGTGTGTGTGTGTGTGTGTGTGTGTACTCACCTAATTCTGGTTGCAGGGGTCGAGACTCAGCTCCTGGCCCCGCCTCTTCGCTGTCTGCTACTGGGTCTCTGCTCTCCCTGCTCCATGAGCTTTATCATACCTTGTCTTAAAACTATGTATGGTTCCTGCCTCCACTATATCTTTCTCTAGTCCATTCCACTTCCTGACTACTCTGTGGCTGAAGAAATGTTTCCTGACATCCCTTTGACTCATCTGAGTCTTCAGCTTCCAGTTGTGTCCCCTTGTTTCTGTGTTCCCTCTCTGAAACAACCTGTCACTATCTACCTTGTCAATTCCCCGCAGTATTTTGTATGTCGTTATCATGTCTCCTCTGACCCTTCTTTCCTCCAGTGTTGTTAGTCCTATTTCCCTCAACCTTTCTTCATAAGACAGACCCCTGAGTGTGTGTGTGTGTGTGTGTGTGTGTGTGTGTGTGTGTGTGTGTAATAATCGCAAATAATGTCTTAGAGAAGAGATTTTTGACGACGTTTTTGTCCATGCTGGAACATTATCAAGTTACTTGTGTAAGATGGTAATGCTTCAGAAGGGACCGCACTCTTCCCTGCTACAGCCTGGCGGTGAGTAGCGTGTTTGTCTGGCAATTTGGTGTCGTAGGATCGAGCCTCCAACACTCCTTACTCTGGAGATGAATGGTATAAAATACTTATATGATGGAAAAATAGACACAAATGCAGTATAATGCGATCCTTTGTTGACTTCGTTTCGCCCACACATTGGGCTTTATCAAGTCACAAACAGATCTGTGTGGGCGAAACGTAGTCAATAAAGGATCTCATTATACTGCATTTGTCTATTTTTCCTCTCCCTTACTCTGAATGACCCACACGGATTTACCGCCTAGTGTAAATATTTAAATTTATCCTGAACGGGCCGATCCGTGTCTAAATTTCCCTCTCCAAAGAATTCGTTATTTGTGAATTGTTCCAGATACGGCAGTTTGACTTACTTTTTTTAATCTAATTATTTTCTCTCTTAAACATCAGTGGAACCATCGGGGCAGCTTGATCTTTCTGTCGCTTCTTACAAGAGTCGATCATGGTAACTTGAAGCAGCTTGAAGACTGTGTACAATTTCTACTTACGCTCCACATTGCTATAAGACTAATAACGCTTGGCGAGCGTTGATAAATAAGATACATGTCCTTACTGCCCCATCACACACTTTTATGTCACTGGACAACTTATTATCACACAAAATTTGAACGTTTCCTGTCGGATTTCGGATAGCTCGTTGCCAGACGTATTACAGCCTCAATTTAAATCTGTTTATTTGTAGTTAAACACAAGTTTTATAGGTTAATTCACAAATAACCCGCACACAGAAGAAACTTATGACGACGTTTCGGTCTGACTTGGATCCTTAACTAGTCACACAGGTCCAAATCTTACTGAAACGTTGTTACAAGTTTCTTGTGTGGTGTAGCCTAGGTCACCCACATAACACACGTCGCTCGCTTGTAATCACTACAAATAATTTCAGTTTAGCACATTTAGGTCAAAGGTGTTTCTTCAGATGCGAGTTAAATGTTTCGTTGGCCAGGACTTCATCTCAGTGAGTCCATATTTACCTTTAACTTGCTCCAGCTGCTTTGATTATTACCTCTTACTATCTTACAGAGTCCACAATGTTGGTGATGCTCATTAACATTCCCTTTAGTTTTGTGTAAATACTGTTAATGCATAACGATTTTGTGTGTGTGTGTGTACTCACCTAATTGTACTCACCTAATTGTGGTTGCAGGGGTCGAGACTCAGCTCCTGGCCCCGCCTCTTCGCTGTCCGCTACTGGGTCTCTGCTCTCCCTGCTCCATGAGCTCTATCATACCTCGTCTTAAAACTATGTATGGTTCCTGCCTCCACTATATCTTTCTCTAGACTATTCCACTTCCTGACTACTCTGTGGCTGAAGAAATGCTTCCTAACATCCCTTTGACTCATCTGAGTCTTCAGCTTCCAGTTGTGTCCCCTTGTTTCTGTGTTCCCTCTCTGGAACATCCTGTCCCTGTCTACCTTGTCGATTCCCCGCAGTATTTTGTATGTCGTTATCATGTCTCCTCTGACCCTTCTTTCCTCCAGTGTTGTTAGTCCTATTTCCCTCAACCTTTCTTCATAGGACAGACCCTGAGTTGTGGAACTAGCCTTGTCGCAAACCTTTGCACTTTCTCTAGTTTCTTTACGTGCTTGACCAGGTGTGGGTTCCAGACTGGTGCTGCATATTCTAGTATGGGCCTGACGTACACGGTGTACAGTGTCTTGAACGATTCCTTGTTTAGGTAACGGAACGCTAATCTTAGGTTTGCCAGTCGCCCATATGCTGCCGCAGTTATCTGGTTGATGTGTGCCTCCGGAGACGTACTTGGCGTTATACTCACCCCTAGGTCTTTCTCCTTTGCCGAGGTGTGTGTGTTGGGGTGTGTGTGTACTCACTATTTGTGGTTGCAGGGTCAGTCATAGCTCCTGGCCCCCCTCTTCACTGATTGCTACTAGGTCCTCTCTCCCTGCTCCATGAGCTTTATCAATGGAGCAGGGAGGAGAGCCTGTTCAGTGAAAGCGGCCAAAGTTTGCTCGACCCTACCCATGCACCACGTACACCACTACCACACCACCTCGGCAAGGAGAAAGACCTGGGGTGTGTGTGTGTGTGTGTGTGTGTACTCACCGAGTTGTGACCGCGGGGTTCAGTTTCAGCCCCTAACTCTACATCTTAATATCCAGTTTACCTCAATATAAATTATTTTATCTTAGGTCCTCTTGAAACCACGTAGGAAGTTGGTCTTCGTATCCATTTCATTTATTTCGTACCATTTTGTTCACTAATCTTACAGTGAGGAGGGTATTTCCCACCACTCAGCTGCTCATCTGAGCGTTCAGCTTAAATCTATGTCCCCTTGGCCTCATCGGTCAAATGTCAAACAGCGTGTTCTTGTCCACTCTGGTGATGGATGCCCTTGCAGCTAGCTCGTCGTCATCACATCTTCCCTTTAATGTTTCCCGTAGTTCAAGCCTCTCAACTTCAAGAGTAGTCTGTGCTTGTGCTTGCTGATTTGCGCTCTCCTCTTCGTGTATGCCGGGGTTGAATCTCTGCTTTTTGGCTTCGCTTCTTGACACATAGTAAATCAGTGCTCCAGGTTTCTAGCCTTCTGAAGTCACATGCTTCTACTTTAAAAACTATTTAAAATACATGCATCCACCAAATTAACATTTGGTTCATTTCAATATATTTGTTTTACCACCTTGAGGCTGAGGATGTATTTCTTAGCGTCCCAGTGTGTCACGTGTATATTTTGCTTCCATTTTTGTCCCTTTGCTCTTGGATCATGTAAAAGAATATGTCTCTTATCCGCCCTTTCATTGCTCATGAATATCTATCTAGAACGTAGTTATCATAGAAGTCGAACAGCGCCTAGGAAATGGGAGGCAGTCTGGTTCGATCTAATGGGCAAACTATAATGGTGTGCTTAATTTTATGTCCGCAGAGAGAGTGGTGGTATTCAGCATAACCATTGTGTTAACAATAACTCCTATCTACACCCACATAAGTGTGAATATCCAATCTTAAGTAATTTTTAGGAGACATGGACATGTAACTAACCCGCTAACTCTCACCTGTGCTCATGACTGTCAGGTCTACTGTAGTGTTCGTTTGCCGGGTGTGTGTGTTGGTAGAAGAGTGATGTAGAAGGGATCATTATCCTAGTGGAAGCCTGGGGATGTGGTTAATGTAGCTGATTCCTCGCATTCCTAGGTGACTGAATGTTAAGCATGTGACTGTAAGGGCATGTTTGGGGTATATACAAGTATACAAACTCCTGAAAGAAGAAAATGTAAACAAAAGCATAAAGCTAGAAATAGAACAACAGCTGTCCCGTAGCTTGATCGCTAGCGTACTCAGCTCACACACTGAGGTCCGAGGATCGAACCCACTGTACGGCTGGAAGACATTAGGACGTGTTTCCATAGGACACCTGCTGTCCATTTTCACCCATCAGTATAAAATAGGTACCTGGGTGTTAGTCGACTGTTGTGGGTCGCATCCTGGGACAAAAATTGACCTAATTGCTCGAAATGCTTTGCATAGCAAGCGGCTTTCTATATATTAGTATGTCATTGATGTCAACTAGGCCTGTATACCATGTACATGTACTTCTAGTAATAAAGATTAGTATTATTTTTATATGTCGCTTAAACAAAAGCATGAAGCTAGGAATAAAGCAAAATCAGCCTATTTCACTTTCTTAGGCAGTCCGACTAGATTTCCCAGCCAAATCTGAGCAAGTGGTCAAATATGAGCAGTTCAGTGAAATTTAAGCTGACAACCTCCACAAAAAATAATTAAACTTCGGTCTGACACGTTACATCCCAAGATCACTAAAACAAGTTCATAATGTCAAAAAGTCTCTGACCCTGAATATATGATACCAGAATAAGCTGCCAACTGACTCTTCAAGACTCTGATATTGTGTGAGTGGACAAACCCAATACCTTTCCAACCCTTCATCCACTCTCGCATGATACTTGATGGTAGATATAAAACTGCCCTTTACATACCACACAACAGTAGATGCTTTAAATGTCAGCGCTTAGGTAGCAATGCAGAGAAATGCATTGTCCCGCACATCTCAGCGAGGGGTAAAATACTCTTCCATAACAATGACATTTTTCTCAAAATGTTGCCAGCACATGGAGTAACCAGCCCATGGACTGTTACAAGGAAGACCATAGACCTTACTACGGTGCGTACCGAGAGGTGGGAGTTTACTTATGGATTACTCTATGAAGGTTTTGTTGACACCATCCGACCAGCTGATTCCGGGGAGGCTGCGAACCTGGCATCATCGGATACCCTCCATCCAGTGGGCCTGGCCAGTCCTCATCCATCAAACTGTCGAGCTCAGCTGGTCTGGGTCTGGCTTCGGCAGATGAAATGCATGCAGCTTCAGCCGTGTATCAGGGGATGTACCATGTAAAGTTGCCGCAGAAACTTCAGAAACATGAGAAAAAAAGTGTACGGTATCTGGAGAAAATGAAAATGGTTTTCAGGGTGGTGAGGGTGTTAGTGACGGTAACGAGTGTTGTGGTGTCAATGATGGTAAAAGTAACGAGAGTAATGGGGTTCGTGAGGAGAGATGAGAGTGGTGATTCCAGCTGTCATATCATCGAAGAAAAAGAGCATTGAAATCTCTGTAAAAATAACTGAAAGCTTCAATGCTGACTAAAAAATGATAGCGCACTTAGAGATTATAGCAGGGACATGCAAAAGAAATACAAAGTCTATGATTATAACCATTAGTACAATAATAGCATATAATACCATACAGACAAAATCAAATGCCTAATATAAGAAAAAGACTGGTTCGTTTTATGCTTAGCAACGATAACTGCAACATTTTTTTTTTCACTAAAATCAAACTCTGCGCTGCACTAAAGATAAATTCCCATTTAAAAAGATAGTCCTAAATCTTCTCAAATATACAATCAAACAACTTGTACGTGCTGCTGCAGGGTTTCATGCATGGAAAGAGTGTGCATCATTGCATAACCGCCTTTCATACTGTGGATACCCGCGTATATTGACAGCACTAATGCTGCCATCCTTGACATCAAAGCTGCATTTACTAGCCGACGTGGAATCATTAGTAAACTTGCCACAACGGATGTAGAAGGATGGTTTCTCTGCTAGCTCAAAGACTGTCCAACAACAAGAAGTCTTGTGTACTGTTCCAGTGGCAGTGAAGCGAAACTGAAGGAACTGCCGTCTATTAGTGCTTTCCTAATTGCTGTGCCAAGTCAGTCAAATCCTTATATGGTTAGCTTTGTTCATGATATAGTGATACCTTTCCATGGATTCTCCAGCGTCCAGAGAATCCTTAACTATGTTATAGATTCAGGGAAGGAAAGAACTTTATGTCCATAGTATGAGACATCCACTCATTCTATTTATCAGCTTCCACAATTCAAACTGAACTGTTTGTTATACTCCTTCCTCTCAAATGTGTCCATGTATCTAAAGATGACTCGACAGTTCCCTATCATCCATAAATGCCAGTTGTGATATTCTTAAGTCAGCAGCCAAACACAGTTATTACTATTAATACGAATTCATTAAATCTTCTAAATGGTTCATTATCACTGTTGTTTGCGTAGGAAACATGTTGAGGGCCAGCTCCTGGACCCATCATGTGCCTCAGTAATCCTGTGACTGTTGGCTACAAGACGGATATGGGGTGCATAATCAAGATATCAAATTAATCATTAATATAATAGAATTCGTTATTTTGAGGTCATAAGATTCATTTGAATAAATTTATCCTCACAGTGCAGGTGCCTCAGCTCTTGTACTATTCTTGTTCAGAAACTCTGAATATTTTTAAGCTAATGTAGATGTTTGATCAAATATGAAGTGCATCCTTATGCACTTCTTGCATTCTTCTTTAAATGTGTAGGAGGATTTGTTGATTTCATTTGACTGTCTCATTACAAGAGATGGTGAAACGTGACCAACTCATAATTTACCTCACGGTATATATGATATTATATGACTTGCATGTAATATAAATATGTATGTCGTGCCGAATAGCTAAACTTGGCCAATGAGCAAGAACTCATTTAAAATTAAGTCTTTTCTAAAATTTTCTCTTGTACGTTTAAAGATTATTTTTTTCATGTAAGTTTATGTAAAAAATATTAATTTTGTACCAAAAGAAGCTTAGAAAACTTGCCTCATGATCAGCGATAACACATGACGCTCTAGTCCACTGAACCACACAATCCTTAAGAGTAGCGCATCCAGTAGGATGCGAACCCACGTTGTACTGGCCCGTCATTGTGAGCGAGAACCGCATGACGCCATTTGACGCCTTAAACCACCGGACTACCCAATCCTACAAGAACCAAGCACCCAGCGACGCTAGGTGTGTTACTCTTGGTCCGAGGATATACGGTAGTGTGGGAGCTTTCAAGCTAATTTCATTCTCATTCCTGTTTGGTGTGCTAGCCTACGAGCAGCATATATATATTATTTTAACCACGAACCACCTAGCGTCGCTGGGTGCTTGGTTCTTGTAGGATTGGGTAGTCCTGTGGTTTAAGGCGTCAAATGGTTCTCGCTCACAATGACTGGGCAGTACAACATGGGTTCGAACACTGGCTAGCGCAGTGTTGATATATATATATATATATATATATATATTAATGTATGCTCTATTTTATTGTATCTGTATGGATTGGTAAAGTCTCTAGTGGACGAATCGTCTCCTCAGTAAATGCAATAAACTGCAAATTGTGTTATTAACAAGCGCACTTCACGGTATACAGTCTTGCAAGAATTTCTTTACGTCCTTAAATTTGTTAGCCTCGCATGGTGCCGATGTTATAGGGTATGCTGCTAGTGTTGCTGCTGATGCTGCTAGTGTTGCTGCTGATGCTGCTAGTGTTGCTGCTGATGCTGCTAGTGTTGCTGCTGATGCTGCTAGTGTTGCTGCTGATGCTGCCAGTGTTGCTGCTGATGCTGCTAGTGTTGCTGCTGATGCTGCCAGTGTTGCTGCTGATGCTGCTAGTGTTGCTGCTGATGCTGCCAGTGTTGCTGCTGATGCTGCTAGTGTTGCTGCTGATGCTGCCAGTGTTGCTGCTGATGCTGCTAGTGTTGCTGCTGATGCTGCTAGTGTTGCTGCTGATGCTGCCAGTGTTCCTTCTGAATCTAAAAGGGACTCCTTTGTACCTGCTAGTGTGCCATCATCCAGGAACCAGATGTTTAGCTCACTGGTCAGTCTTACTGTGATTTCCCTAACTGCTATACAGAAGAGAAATGTACTACAGACATTTTAAACATTATACAACGATTCGCGAAACATTGCATAAATAATAACTTGTTCTGCTATAAGAACCTTTTCTTTTACTACTTTGTAGGTATTTTTGCCTTTCAACGATGTTATGCGGTGATGAGTGCCCAGCGAGGAGTTGTGTGTGTTCTCACCTAGTTGTGGTTGCAGGGGTCGAGTCAAAGCTCCTGGCCCTGTGTGTGTGTGTGTGTGTGTGTGTGTGTGTGTGTGTGTGTGTGTGTGTGTGTGTGTGTGTGTGTGTGTGTGTGTGTGTGTGTTTGTATGTGTGTGAGAGAGAGGTATCAAGCCCATGGTTCTCCCTTTTGATTCATTGTGTATGGTATCTTCCCTCCCGCTCTGTCTCCGGTCTTCTCTTTCACTCACCGATTTTCATAAGCTCGAACCTGTACCTGGACTCGAGTAATCCTTTGAATACTCGTCTGTCCTAGTATTACTGTTGTCTGTCCAGTTACTTCTGCCAGATTTTAAAAAGTCCAAATCGCGTTTCTAGTTCTACTGAAAAGAACTTTGGTATTAAAATTTTCAGCCTTGATGTGTAAAAGGGTCTTTTTAGTTTATTATTATCATTATTATTATTAGTAGTAGTAGTAGCAGTAGTAGTAATAGTTATTATTATTAGTATAATTATTATTAGTAAAAACACTTAATAGATACTTCTGAGCTTTATTAAATACATAAGAACAATTATTTGTATTAATTTTGAACAATAAGAGACAAATAAATCCTCTTAAAATATTATAATAATTTAGCAGACTATTCTTTTCCTCCAAGTTAAAACAACTTTTGCAATTTCCCCAAATTTAGTATCATAATTTACAGGAAAAATAAGATTATACCCCTGTGTACATTCAGTACCCCGACCCAGTTGTTTATTAGAAAAATTATTGTAAAATCAAGGTTGGAATGCTTTGTCCAGCTGTTGCTACGAGTAAAACTTTGCAACATATGTTTAAGGATGTTGCCACCCTTGCTGCGTGATGTCCCACACATTATGTTGACTTAAACATTAATTAGGATGATCCAGCATAGTGGAATCAACAAGGATGATGAAACTATTGATATTATTTTAAAGGCTATCGAATATATAATGATAATTATGGAAGAAATTTCAATTATATCTTGACGCACAGCAAGATGAACACCGTTAACATGCTAATTGCTCTCTCTCGGTCTTCCAAAGTCGCTCCTACTAATGGGGATAATTCCTGTGCAATAAAAACTAAATCTTTTCTGGAACGAAACTCTTGAAGCTTTCTTAGCTTATGAACCTTTATTGTGATGGTTGGTGACATCCCCATTACCCTATTGAGGTTTCTCAGCTCAGGCGGACGATTTTATCACTGATTGTAACCCATCCTGTGTGTTGGAATATAACAAAGACACGTTGCTAGCTTTTGTTCTCATTATGTAGCTATGATGTAGAATGATCGTATAGAATGGAAGTAGCAGCACATTGCTGGCATATCAAATTTTGCTAAATAAAAAACACTTCGTGTGCAGCTCAGCACCAGCTGTCGTGTATTCTCCTGCCGGTGGACGTGGCTGTTCTCCTAGAGAGGCGCCCAGCCCCGACGGGTCGGCGCATCGCCGGCAGGAGGGAAACAGTGAAATGGACTAATATGAATAACTAAAGTATAATGAACACTTGTCAGTGCTCAGAAATAACCCACATGGACACAAACTCAGGAGATTAATTGATCTGTATATTTCGTTCCCCTTCTGGGGTCCTCTTCAGCAGATACACAAATAAAAGGAGAACATGAATTTATAAGGAAGTTTGCACCTCTCACCGTGCACGGGGGGAAGGGAGGGGGTGTCAGGTCTGCACGTAGGAGGACATGTCAAGGAGATGTGTGTGTGTGTTTCGGTGCCATCCAGTCTACCAATTTGCCTTGCCACTCGTGGCCGCTGCACCAGTCATTAGTACCACGATCGCCAAGATACTGGGTTAAACTCCAGTACTCTCTCTAACACTCAAAACCTTCCTCTTACCGACCTATTCTTCGCCTGTCCTGTCTTCCCCGCTCACCCCACAAGGGTCGTACCTAGACTCGTTCGTTCGTACAGGTTCTGTAGGGACTAATATGATAAAAGCCCCTGCGCGGGCGAAACATTGTTCCCAACGAATTTATCCACTGCCTTTGTTATTAACTCTGAGACAACGAAACTTATGTTAATGTGTAAAAGAATCATCAAGAAGCTGCTCCCCGAGGATGTGCCTTAACCTTACTCTATCTTGATGGGTGATGCCTTTATGGTGGGCTCTTAATTCAAGGATTTGGAGCTGCCCTCCCTTCCCTTGGATCATGTTTGCTGTGACCATTTCAGTTTATCGCTTTTCCATGATAATAATAATCCTCTTTACTTTAATAATAATGATAAACCAGGTACTCCAACACCAGGTACTCCAACACCAGGTACTCCAACACCAGGTACTCCAACACAAGGGACTCCAACACCATGTACTCCAACACCATGTACTCCAACACCAGGTACTCCAACACCAGGTACTCCAACACCATGTACACGAATTGGGTATTTATATATCGTGATATCTTTAGTTCTTATGATAGCCATCTCCCATGTTAAGATTACCATGGAGTTAATAGAAGGGTTCAGAAAACATGTAGCACCAATGCACCAATACTCACAAAATGATGAATTAGACACATGTGCAACATCACGGTATTTAGAAGAATTTTGCTAACAAGTGACATTTTCAATTCAACACAGAGTAAATAACTGAATATAATGCAGAGAATCCGTAGTTTGGAGATTAGGAGGAGGTGTGGGATTACCAAAACTATTATCCAGAGGGCTGAGGAGGGGTTATTGAGATGGTTTGGTCATATAGAAAGGATGGAGCAAAATAGAATGACTTCGAGAGTGTATAAATCTGTAGTGGAAGGAAGGCGGGGTAGGGGTAGGCCTAGAAAAGGTTGGAGGGAGGGAGTAAAGGAGGTTTTATGTGCGAGGGGCTTGGACTTCCAGCAAGCGTGTGTGAGCGTGTTAGATAGGAACGAATGAAGACAAATGGTTTTTAGGACTTGACGTGCTGTTGGAGTGTAGGCAAGGTAACATTTATGAAGGGTTTCAGGGAAACCGGCAGGTCGGACTTGATTCCTGGAGATGGGAAGTACAGTGCTCGGCACTCTGTTAATGTTGCAGTTTTGTAGATGTAGTGTAAGCACGCCTCTGGCTAGACAGTGATGGAGTGAATGATGATGAAAGTTTTTCTTTGTCGGGCCACCCTGCCTTGGTGGGAAACGGCCGATGTATTAAAAAAAAAAATAACAAAATGAAAAAAATCAGTTCCTCAATCTTGAAGATGACGAGGTAATTAGTCAGCCTTGAAAAGTATATTCACTACCTTGATATCACAGCTTTGCAAACCAGAAAGAAGCCTTGTGGATGGTCTGTTAGCTTTTATGACGGACAAGCTATCGAAATTTAATGGTTGATTAATAGTGTTTAAATCCTATCGACTACACTAGGATCATTAAAGCTGCACGGTAACCTTTTCTCCTATAGACAAGAATACTTTATTCCCTAAAATAAGGATTAAATTAAAATTTTAGCATATACGCTAAGAGAAATACACCTTGTTGTATATATCCTGATCAGTCATCTGAACTAGACTACACGTATAAACTTAATTAAGCTATAAAATGTAGACTAAAAGATTTAAATTTAATTTAATTATTTTGGAAATCCTGTTGATTCTATTTATCAAATTCTCAGAAACTAAAATTTTGAAAGATGTTACTACTAGGCGTCGTAACCCACATGGACACATAATCAAGGAGAATAGATTTTTCTGTATGTTTAGACCACCAACTGAGTTTCTCTTCAGAAGAAAACAACGTCTGATAAGAGATCAAAATATGCCCACTAACCTGGTCTGAATGTGTTGGTGTACATATATATGGGTTACCTACTTCTCACTGACGAGTGTTCACTGCAATTTTCTCCAAAATCATATTTTAGTGTGTTAGGCTAAGTGGACGTGGTATATAGACAAGTCACTTTGTCCATGTGAAACAAGTCTTCAGAAATTTCTCACTAGATTATATTATCTGGTCGTGTCCACTAGGATTACTTCTGAAAGCGAACATGGTGAAACCATTCCATTATGGATAACGATATCCAATGAGGAGAGAAATTTGTTTTACAATTTTTTGTTTAAAGGAGAATAACTTATGTTCCTGTATACATTACTTTCTCAAACGTCAAACGAGAGCATTTCTCATCAATATTCTTGTATGATTCACGTGAGTGAAGTGTCAACATGTTTTATTGCGAAATATTATTTGTTTGATACATCGATGAGTAGTCTTTAACATCCTCGATATTTGACAACACCTTATAAAAAAAAGACCTCATGTAGATAGGTCTTTAAAATAAAGCCCAAGCAAGAGATTGTTTCCTAAAATCTTTCAAATACATTAACATAAGTGGCCTTCATAAATGTAGATGCAGCTAAACATAAACTGATTAATCTCTCGTAATAAGCTTTGAGGAGCATTCCTTCTGTACTAGGCAAAATATCCTGCACATTTTGTTACCAGTCCTTGATATCTTTATTGTCTGAAAGATCTGATCCCCAAAATCTAATGTGAAGCTGAACGAGAAACCTGTTATTTCTATTTCTATAGAAAATTTCCCATTTAACCAAATGTTTTAATATTTTAACCTGTTCTCAGAACAAATATACAGAAGTGTCATTTTTTCAAAGCATCACATCCCATTCACGGCAATATCTAAACACAAAGTTTATGCAAACTATACAGTCCTTAAAAATATATTATTTTCCGTCATTCCTAACGTGTGTGTCTTTAAAGGGAAAAATATCCGTTGTAACATAATAAATAACATAAAAGCCAGGAAGAGGAAATATGGGACTCCTTAAATTCCTAACATAATAATAATAAGACAAACCAGAAGGAACAAAATACGGAAAAGAACTATAGTGATATATAACTCTCATAATGAAGTTAAGAAAGTTTCCGGTGCACTGCATTTTTCATACATAGAACAAACCTATAGTATCCTTCACTTCAAAATAATTCAACCCAGGCAGTTCATGTTTGCAAGAAATTTCAGCCATGTTACTACCTATTATTAATTATAACTACAAAATAAATCTTGAGGCAGCAAACATGCCATAACATAAAATTTGTTTAATCTAAAAATTTCAGCTGAACCAAAAATCATCACCTCATAGGAGAAATAGAAAAACTGACGCACAAATTGTCCACCCCATCCTACATGTTTTTTTACCGATATTGTCAGAGAATTATAGAAAAATATGCGTTCATATACGTTAATATAACTAAAGCTATCCTAACCAAACCTAACATGAACGAGATTAATCAATATTAAAAATTTCAGTGAGATATGGTGCGTACTGAAATGCACAGAGGGCAATTCCCTTGAAATTGGGCGCCCAAATTGGAGAGCAGGTTGAGCAGTGATGTTATTTGTTTCTCTCTCTCTCTCTCTCTCTCTCTCTCTCTCTCTCTCTCTCTCTCTCTCTCTCTCTCTCTCCTCTCTCTCTCTCTCTCTTTCCTCTCTCTCTCCTCTCTCTCTCTTCTTTTCCTCTTTCACCTCTACTCCCTTCCCAAGCATTTTTTGCCCTTCATCTTCTTCCCCTCCTTCCCCATAGCTTTCTCTTCCTTACTCTTCACCCTCCTCTTTCTCTCTTTTCCCTCCTTCCATTTCTCTTCTCTCCTCCCTCCTCTCTCTTCTCTTCCCCATTATCTCCGCAGCGACTAAACAACAATCTTTTAAAACTATTTCCTATATAGTTGAGCTGTTGAGGTGTATATTGAATCTTCAAGTTACTTTACGCATTCAACAGATTCTGACGTACGCGGTGGTTAGATAAATCGAAATATGGTATATAATTTTAATGTTCGATACAGTCTTCGGAACACCGGGAAAAATCTTCGTTCGGTGTTGAGTTCTCATGAAAATAAATATAGAAATAAAGACTTTAAAAAAAAAAAATAGCTGTAGAACTTCAGTTTTTACGCACGCATACACACACACACGCACGCATCACACACACGCACGCATACACACAAGTGCATTCAGTAGAACACAACCTATGTTGTTCATGGTGTAAAAAACATGTGCAGGAGAACACCCCTTCCTACAGACGTAATTTAAAGTCCTGGAGGTCTCTTTCCTGGGGCTGTTCATATCCAGTATGGAATTATCATTAATATAGAGCGCTACACCGACGGGTTTCGTTTAGAGCAAGAAGCGAGGGAGGTCCGATCCTCCGTCCACTGAGTGCAATACTACGTATCTGAGTGCAATACTACGTATCTGAGTGCAAGACTACGTATCTGAGTGCAAGACTACGTATCTAAGTGCAAGACTACGTATCTGAGTGCAAGACTACGTATCTGAGTGCAAGACTACGTATCTGAGTGCAAGACTACGTATCTGAGTGCAAAACTACCTATCTACTCATCCAGCTGATCTAGCGTGCAGAAACGGATTCTCAAAAAAAAATTCAAGTCCCCAGTGAAACGCAGATTCACATTAGTGCTCTTGGCCAGATCATCGTAAATATATTTATAAGCAATAAGTACTTGAGGCCTAGTCTGGGATCGGGCCGCGGGGGCGTTGACCTTCGGAACACTCCCCAGGTAGACTGGTTGAAATTACCAAGAGCCTTTCAGAACCTTAAATGCGGCGTATTTGAGACAGTATGCAGCACCAACATTAATTATTATTATTATTATAATCAAATAGAAGCGCTAAACCACAAGAGAAAGGTTAATGATTCACTAGGAGACTAGACTTGAGGTAAGAAGAGAAAATCTACGTTGAAATATTATAGAAATTAAACAATACATTAATAAATTAGAGAAGAGATATGATCACTAAAAAGACTCTACAGGACAGACAGGAAAAGGTTGTCTTAGAGCCGAGACCCAGGGACAAGAAATAATAGATGAGAAATGAAAATATATACGAATCACAGTGACATTAGGAATTTCCTCTGCAGCCTTGGTAAGGTGGGAAATGTTAGGCAGTAGAATGAGATGAACTTGATGCTAGTGAAAGGCTCTTGATTCAAGGAATTTGAGTTACCCTAATTTGAGTTACCCTGATAATTATCCACAGACGTAAAGGAGATTCCATACACAGCTTCATGAACAGGCATACTAGGACAAGAATGCATTGTGATCATTTATAACCATCACCATTTTGGGGTGTAATTTCAAAATATACAATGACCTTTAGTGGTTCCTTGATTACTAAAATAGTTAAAACTTTCCACAGTTTCTGTATCTCGCTGCTACATTATCCATTTCACAAACGCCTCTGTGTTATTTCAGCTTGTGTGTGTGTGTCTGTGTGTGTGTAAACGTTTTCTTGTGTGTATACACTTTCTTGTATATGTGGTCATGGAGCGCCTGCAGGGTACTGACGGTGCAGGATGGTACAGTGGACTTGCTCTCTCGAGGCTCGTCTTCACCTCCTGATGTTGACCAAAGCAACACTGACTTCGTAGGTGTTCCCCTGTGAACTGTACAAGAAATTCTAGATTCCCAAAAAAGATACACAGATCTAACATAGAGAGTACTAAGCTTTCCTTGGTTGCAGTGTTGTACAAACAAGCACAGAGAAATACTCTAAACTTAACTACTTTCTCCCAAGAATTCCCTTTATGAGAGCACTCGTGGATTCAGCGAGAAGAGTAAATAATTTGCTCTGAGGGAGAAAGTTCCCTTGGGTAGCTTTGTGTAGTATTTGGCATTCCGGAAACCAGCGGGTGTTGGATAAAACAGCTGCCACCACCTGCTGTTAATGCTTTTGCTGCTGCTGTTGTTGCGTGTGATGGCGGTGCTGCTACGGGTGGTGGTGCTGCTATTTCGTGTCACACAGGATTTTATTTAACGAATTTGCTGTACATGGTCGGCAGCCGTGCCCTCCCAGGGTAACTTCGTGGACGACTCGCCACAGTCTGTGATCCATCGTCAGCTCCTAATTCAGTGGAGCTCTACAGCATCCCACCGGCTGCGCATCTCGCACGTAGTTACTGATCCTTCCAACGACTTGACAAAGTCCATACAAATATTGCAGGAACTCAGACATTGCATAACAATGAAGCCTGGGCATAGGATGCCTCTCCAGGTAAACGACAATAGCACCTACAATGATGTAGTAAAGGCTGTGATAATGATGTCTGGATGAAGACTAAATATCCGAAGACTGAGAGTTGTAAGTCTCCCTCTGCTGATTAGCCAAGCTAGCATACCACCACCTCATTTGTCCGGTGTCATAGTAATTCACCTATTGCTGAAATTGTAGAGTATTGTCATTGATGTCAGCATCGCTACCAGTCTTGACATCAAGAGTTTATACTTTATTGTTTTGAGGTTCATAAATTATTGTGTCTGGTTTTCCTTAGTCTAACTGTTGTTCTAATGGCTGGCTCATTTAAATCTTGTGTTTTCTCTCGGTAAGATCATTAACGATTGCATCGGTGACGCTGTCATAAGTCTCATGCTCAGCCCATGTGTTGGTGGGCTGGGCCGGAGTATGGTCCGATGATTCCTTCTGGCGTCATCCCACATAGCTGATACTTGACGACTACAATCGTCCCTTGCGAATTTCGCGTTTTCGTCGGCAATTTACCATCCTGTATCCATGAATGCTCCTGTAGGCCTTAGTGGGCGAGTGTGGCATGCTTTAATATTTAGTCCTGTATATATCACCTTATTTTGCACTCTTCTTTTACCCACAGCTTTAATAATATTTGGGTGTGTAGCTAATGCTTGTGTTATCGTGGGTTTACGTTATGCAATGATTCCAATCAATGAAATTTAAGTAACGATACTCTCGTTGATAGGCAGATACAACCGAAGTCCCCAGACGCAATACTGTCAGAGAATACACCTAACGACGTGTATTCAAGCAGTTTCAACCAATCCCTGACTTAACTACGGATTAGTTAACCTACCGCTGTTAAGGTATTTTGATGAGATCCTCGCAGTACCATTATATGTAACATTATAAATACATAATAATTTTACGGGTCCTTGATAATGTCAGAAATAACGAATGCGCTTGGAATTTCACACACACACACACACACACACTGGCCCAGTAGCGGCCAGTGAAGAGGCGGGGCCAGGAGCTATGAATCGACCCCTGCAACCACAACTAGGTGAGTACACACACACACACACACACACTATATATATATATATATATATATATATATATATATATATATATATATATATATATATATATATATATATATATATATAAATATATAAACTAATTATTTAAAACTATAAAAATTATAAACTGATCACAATGTAACTTTCATACAGGGAGATGAACCTGAGTCTAGAATAATACGGTCGAATACAGTTCCATCTGGAGCCTCGCACTACAAATATTTGTGGACAGTATTTTACTGCTGATTGGACCCCTTCCCGAGTGCATTTGTGCCTGATTTTACTGTTATTTCATCGTATCCCAGGTTTTAGGCAGCACAGTTACAGTATCCAATTAGGTAAACTCGATTAATCTTTGAGTAATATATATATATATATATATATATATATATATATATATATATATATATATATTATATATATATCGAAGGGATGAGACGATACCAAATTATACCGATACCCAATTTTCGGCCAATACCGATACTTTTCCTATATATATATATATTTTAAATTTTTAATGATTAAATGCAATAAAATGCCTATTTCATACTTTGTATTAAATTAAGGACAGTTATTTAAATTTATGAGACGATAATGTCATTACTCATTAATTGGTCTGTAATGTTAGTTAATGGATGTCAAAGGCACTTCTCGATAGTGTGTGTGTGTGTGTCGTGCCGAATAGGTAAAATTGATCAACTAGCAAGAACTCGTTTAAAATTAAGTTCGTTCTAAAATGTTCTCTTGTACGTTTAAAAATATATATTTTTAATTATGTTAATGTAAAAATTAGTAATTTTGTACCAAAAGAACCTTAGAAAACTAACCTAACCTTATTATAACAAGCGCAATTAATTTAGCCTAATCCAACTATATATGGTATATTACTCTTATTCATAGAATTTTGTGGGAGTAACAAACACACAATAATTTACAAAAATCAACCTTACCGAACAACTAATTACAGCAGCAGCGGCTTCAGCAGCAGCAGCGGCTTCAGCAGCAGCAGCAGCAGCAGCAGCAGCAGCAGCAGTAACAGTGGAGGGAAGCTGAGGGAAGATGCATCTTAGAGGAGGGACCAGGCTGTGGGTCCTCTAAATTTGGCTTCTTCTTGAAGCAGTCATCGAGAGTTACCTGCCTGAAGGTTCCTCTCATGAAGCAGTTCTCGGAACCTGGAAATCATATCGAGAACACCTTTCTTTGCTTCACTGCTTCGCTTCCAGTCAGGGTCATTATCGATGAACTGGTCCATAATTTGTTTGATAGTGGTGAGGTTTCTTGCTTGTGTTTCCTCTTCTTCAACCGTGTCCTCAAAGTCATCCAGGATGTGTTGTTCTGGCTCTTGAAACTCTTTGTTACTAAGGCTCTCAGCATGAAACTGCAGCAACTCTTCGACATCGCTATTATTAACATTATTGAATCCCGCTTCATTGACCGGTTCCACAATGTGATGTCTGGTTCCTGCTGAAATGTTTGGAAGCCGCTACATGCTTCTGGCCATGGCTTCTAACACACTCCCGTCAAGCAATTTGAAGTTACTTCATTTCAGGCTGCTCTAATATTGTCTACACATTTCACGACGTTGTAGTTTCTTCAAAAAATGCCTAATAGATTGTTTGTCGTGACCATCTCTTTCCTCTACGAGTTGCTTGAATGTGCAGCGAAGGTAGGAGTAGGCTTTAAAATTCGATATTACATCTTGATTGATGGTGGTGTTGGGAGGAAAGAAAACACTTCTACAGGAGTGCAGGTCGGCAGGATGTCAAGATCCTCAGGGTGTCCTGGGACATTATCCAGCATCAGCAATACTTCAGGTTCGAGGTTATGCATCTTCTGCCAAGCCTCTTGCAGGAAGTAATTTCGGGTGCAGATCTGTGTCTAATACCCTTCAGAATTTTCGTTGTGTTTATTATCACCTATTTTTTTCGCCTTCGTTCCAGGGAGTACATTTCAAATGACCTGAAACCTTTCCAATAAATTAGCTGCTTGACTGAATTTATATTGGTAGCGAAGGTTCTGTGCACATTCTCGAGATCTGTGATTTCTCTTGCTTTGAAAAGGATCGTTAATATATAAAAAAATTCCGCTCTATAGCAAACAAGCGACTTGAAGATTACACTGTAGGAATATATTATAGATATTTTCTTATACATATATACATTGGAACCTCGGTGTTTTAACTTAATTGGTTTCTAGGTGGTCGAACTGCGAAAAGTTTGATGACACTGGAGGATGTTGAATTACTGACTCTTACAAAACCCTCTGAGAGTTAGGTCAGTGTCAGAGGTGACTTCAAAGCACTTTTGAAACAGGGCTTTCTTGTAAAGTTTTTTACATCTGAATTTTAAACAAGTCAGCGCGTTCGGACTCCAAAAACACGTTCAAAGACTGGGTTAATTTTTTCTAATAAAAAATCAAAATTGTTCGGACTCCGGTTTGCTCAAAGTTCGGTACATTCGAACACCGAGATTTCACTGTATATTATTTGTAATATATTGCTTCATATTATGTTAGATTATTTTTTCATCCATACTAGAATCAGTTACGTGGGATATTGTTTAACTCGCGTTAGAACTTATTATATGAGAGCTTATCTATAGTATCAGTGACTGTCATGAGGTTTTTCAGTAATTGTGAAATATAGTCATGGAGGTTTTAACTAAATAATATAACTAATATGCCAGATCATTTAGTTTAAATGTTATTGTCTGGCTGTAAAAATGAATATTTTAATATATCCGAAGTTTGTTCATGACATAAAAGCCATACCCAGACATATAACATATTACCAGTAGCCAGTATTGTAATCATTGTGCTAAAGTGATTCGATTATTTTAGAATACGTCGCCAAACACGGGAATATATGTTGGTGGTTGCCCAGTTATCTCACTGTCTGTCTTACCTCTTCTTCTACTGTTGGCGAGTAGTGTACCACTTGGGTATTAAAAAACTAATTATACATATCTCATAATAAGATCAACTAACAAATATTCCCAGAGGGTGAAATTTCATTATTAGAGAACATGGTTAGAGCAAACATAACTTTTGCATCAGATCCCATACAGTATAATAAGGGTTAAATAGTATGTGAAAGAAAAGCAGCTGAGGAATCCGGAACATGTTTATGTACACCATCGTCGTCCTGGACTCTTAGCTGAGCGCCTTACGGGAACAGGCAATACACGAGATTCACGAAATCGTAATAACACGTTTGCAAAGAAACCATACCACGGGTGGGGGTTTTGAGACTCTCTGATCGCGGGTTCTAACCCCACCCGTGGTATGGTTTGGATTGCACGAGATATTAGAACAACTCTAAGATTAGCAGAGATCAGTTTCGAAATTGTAATATGTCAAAGTCTATGTGCTAGTGTGGTACAGGAACGCCAGAAAGGGTTAACAGATTTTTTCTCAAGTCAACCGAGAGTTTAATGTTCAGGAGGTAGCTTCTATGGTGCCTCAATATGTGTTAAATGCCCCAAATACATACTGTGAAGTTGTCGAAACTCGTGCACACACCTTATAAAAAAATGTCTAAAACTTGACAGCATTAGGCCATGCAGCTTTAACAGGAAAGGCACGAGTTCTCACAGGTACATTAGCAAATGAGGATTATGTTAAATACGACATTTTAAAATCTACAGTGCTCGAAGCACGTGAGCAGATAACTGTTAAAACAAGTAGTTGTTTTGCAATTAAATGACGTCTGTCTGAGCAGACTTACCTTCATTATGAAGGTGCAAAGCAGACATTAATTCGTTGGTGTTGACCAACCGAGGTATTAAATAATTAGATGTAATTTCACTGAGCGATACAAGAAAGGTATCCTCATGGTGAATAACGCCAGTCTTCTCCTGCACTTCAATGTATGAGATAAGAATAGCGCATGAAATTCAAATGCAGCAAAATATATACGTAAATATGTTTGTGTGAGCGTATGTATTAGTGTACGTATACACACTTCTGTGTATACATAAACGTGGCTCAGTCATTAATGTTCCCTTCTATAAATTGTATGTGGAAAGTAAATATTTCATAGGCAAAATTTTAATAAGTATATCAGAAGAATTTCCATGAGGAATGCTCAACTTCTTACCCAACAGGTGGAACAAACACTAGACCGGCAATGTAGAGACCACAAGTGCAATATATGTGGAGATCTGAAAGTGACACGGTTAATACTTGATCTCCAGTTAGGTTGTACAAAACACATGTGCTTCCTTTGTGGAATAGTGGTGACAATGCTAACTGCAAGATGCCAGAAAAGAATCAATATTCACCATATACCACTGGTGCAACCACAAAATACATTTCTTTCACCATTGCATAAAAAAACTTGGGCCTAAAGAAAAACTCGTGAAGACTATGGATAGTGAAGGTACAGTATTTCTATAAATTAGGGGAAAATTTAGAGGAGTTTTAATTGACGCCAAACTTAAGACCAGAGTAGTTGTTTCGACACAAATACATGAACTGTTACCCGAACCAGTCTTCCTATCAAACCCGACCCCACTGGAGCTGACTGATAGGAAGCTTTCAAACAAGTTGCCCAGAACTTCTGTCTTACCTTTACAGTTATGTCAAGTTAGTGCAAAAAATGATAGAAGCGTACAACACTAGGTTGCTTTATGTCCCTGAAAACGCACTTTCTTCATTCACACCTGGACTTCTTTCCTTCCAGTCTTGGTGCTGTTAGTGGTGAATATGGTGAAATGCTTCATCACGATATCAGTAACGGAGATACGCTGTCAGGGACGTTTCAATCCCATCATAACGGAGGACTACTGTTGGTTTCTTCAGACACGCGCTACTGTTAGTCATAAGCGTAACACCAAACCCTTAAAACATATGTATATATTTTTCATCTGCCAGTAAGAATATTGCTAAACGTCCTTGAGGCATTCTCTAGTAGATACTTTATAATAGGGAATAAGTTTTTCATGACTCATTATATTACCTGTGCTGTGACTTTTGATGGAACATGATTTCATGATTTATACGTAAACAATTCTTGAAATTATGTTTTCCAGTAACTAAAAATTCTGACGTGTTTAGCTCTATTTCGACTTCGGATTTGGATTCAACATCCTCATATTATATAAGAACGCATACATTTATCTCTGCAACCACATATTTTGTTGTCTTCATTAACTGCCATGCACCAGGTTTAGCCATGCAAAGTAGTAAAATAATTGGTTAACTATAAAAAAATGCAAATTGAAGCCATAAGAATTATTTATGGTGAAGATATGATGCGCGAAATCAATGTCATAGTAGGGAAGCCCTATCATGACACTGAATGTCAAAATAATGTTATCTCTAGAGAAATGAACATATGTCATGGGCATATATGTTCTATCAGTCCCACACAAATACAAAAGTGTTTGACTTGTATTAAACAGCATCATGATATAAAACTCTTCATCACTGAAAGCTTCTAATTTCAGTGTTCTCGAATACATACACGATTTCCAATCTAATAATATTAATATCACAGAGACCACTTGTGCTGATGGTTCCTTTATCTTTGAAAATGGGAAGGTACGACAACCCGTTGTCGTAAATGTTGCCATCGGCTCTATTATACTCATTTGTATTTGAATCAACAACTAAGCCTTTACATTACAAACCGTAGTATTTGCTATACAACTGCAGACTGTTTAATTGTTTCTGATTTTTTTGTACTCATAACTTGCTTTAAACAGTCTGTGATTGGAATGAACAGTCTGTGATTGGCATGAACAGTATGTGATTGGAATGAACAGTATGTGATTGGAATGAACAGTCTGTGATTGGAATGAACATCTGTGGATGACACTGTGATTGGAATGAACAGTCTGTGATTGGAATGAACAGTCTGTGATTGGAATGAACAGTCTGTGATTGGAATGAACAGTCTGTGATTGGAATGAACAGTCTGTGATTGGAATGAACAGTCTGTGATTGGAATGAACAGTCTGTGATTGGAATGAACAGTCTGTGATTGGAATGAACAGTCTGTGATTGGAATGAACAGTCTGTGATTGGAATGAACAGTCTGTGATTGGAATGAACAGTCTGTGATTGGAATGAACAGTCTGTGATTGGAATGAACAGTCTGTGATTGGAATGAACAGTCTGTGATTAGAATGAGAAGCCTGTGGTTTGAATAAAAAATATTAAAGATTTAGTGAATTCCTTCTGACATAGACTTCCGGGAGCATTGAAAATTTAAAACCGTGCTTTTATTTAAAACCGTGGTTTTAAATTAGCATTAAACAAAGAGAATGTCAAATATAATCATGGTCCTTCAAAATAAGTTTACAATACATTGTAAAAAAAAGAACCAGCAAACGAGACTGAGAAAAGTTCAACAGTTCAAACAGGAACTTGCAAGCCCATCATAGTGACCTGCATCATAAATAACCCACATATAAGAGAAGCTACGACGACGGTTCTGTCACACTTGGACCATTTACAAAATCACACTAACACAAGATTAGGTTAGGTAAGGTTTGTCAGGACACAGGCCAAGTTTCGTAACGCGGGTTTTAGATGATGATGCGCCGCTGGAGTTTTTGTTCATCTGACCGAGGCCTTCCGCTGGCTTACCGGTCCACCCCTTTAAAAATTATGGTCATAATTATAATAATTTGTTTTTACTAACACAAGAGTAAGGAGGCCAGTATATATATAGGCGAGGGAGGGACAAAAACGGGACCAACTGAGGTAGAAAAAGTAGTAATTATAGTAGTAAGACTGGTAGTGGAAGCAGTAGTAGAAGAAACAGAGGTAGAATTTGTTATTTGTTATTTGTGTATTGTTCCAGTTACGGTATTGTGTCTCTGTTCTTTTATTGATCTGTATCAATTGAAACATTTGGAGAAAGAAACAAGTGGCCTACAAGACGTCACTGCTAGACTAAGGTTTGGCTATAAATATCTTTGGCGGTATAGTTTGTATGGATGTGTTAATCCAAACATCCAGCCATTTAGAAACAAGTCCGAACAAGCATTATAGGAAATGACTAGACTTGATACTGTGTCCACAGTTTGTACCGCCTAGATCAATCAACTCTCGACTGAGATCATCTTTCGGTAAATGACAGTGTTGTGAAGACGATAAAATGCTGCATGAAAGTCATAAAAACGTAGCTGCAACTTTTCACAACCTTCACTCTCGAAAACAATGTTAAGACGACGTTTCGGTCCTTCGTGGACCTAAGTTGCCCGAAATGCTCTGCATAACCAGGGGCTTTCTTCATTGATGTCAGCTAAGTCTGTATATGTTGTATCATGTACTTGTAGAAATATAATTATTATTGTCAAGTTGTGACTAGACAGTTGTCCAAGACGCACCAAAACATAGTCTGATTATTTCTTAAGAGAAATAATGATAAAATTCTCGTTTTTTTCTTGATACTTTTCTAAATAATGCACTGGGAAGATCAGCAGTATGACGGAGTTGATATATATGAGATAACTGTTAAGTCTTAAGGATGTAACTATGACCAGTAGTGTCTTGAGAAAGATCTATTGTGACTATTGTAAATCCTATTGTTATGCACTGCAGCAGCGCCGCTCAGGCGACACAAAGTGACAGTAAGTCTGACTATCCTGCTCACAGTATCCCAGATTATCGTCACATATTTTTCACTGTATCCTAGGATGTTACTGTGTGATGATCTGCTTTTTACGGTGAGTGGAACGCCTACCATCATATTTTATAATGAGCTTTTTTAAGGGGTAGACAGGTAAGCCAGTGGAATGCCTGGGCCAAATGATTAAAAAAATCATGGATTAGTCCCTTCAGGCGACGGGGTGAGGAGGGGTGCGCTGATGCCTGCGAAGGGTTCTTATCAAAGAAATTGTAGTTTCAGTCCTCTTATATCGAATCTGATTGCCTTCTATTTCCATGTGTTTTATGGCCCTTATGAGTCTAGCCTTTCCCCCAGTAATGTAATTCACTGGCCAACCACTAGAGTACACTTGTTTTTTCTTCTCTCCTTTATCTTCATTATCTTTTTTTACTTTTTTTTCTTTTTTTTTTTTTTTTTTTTTTTTTTCTTTTTTTCTCTATTTTTTTTCTTTTATTTATTTCTCTAGTCTTTTTTACTATTTTCTCTATTTTTTTCTCTTTCTTTTCTTTTTTATTCTCTCTCCTCTCTCTCTCTCTCTCTCTCTCTCTCTTCCTCTCTCTCTCTCTCTCTCTTCAAAGAGCGGAAGAAGTAAGACCCTCCGTCATTCCTTGCACTGAACGACCAACACGGATTTAAGTTCCACATCAAAGTGAGCAGTCACATGTGTAAGACCCGTGTCAGGAAACATTTACCCATCTCTCCTGACAAACAAATTTCCGCCTTCAAAAGCGTGTTTAATAGTACGTTCAACAGTGACAACACATCATCAGGATTAATAAATTAAGACTTCACTACCATTTTGGCTTGCTAGACTTGGCGTGGCTGGTAACACCAACACACCACAGAGGAGTCAACTCTAATGCCTCATTAAATATCGTTACAGATGGAATTGTATCATGTTCACTTGGTACACCTTTCATGTTGAAAAGATGTTTTTATCACGCAGCTCATTCTCTTTACCTGGATGTACATACATACGTAGATACATACATATATACGTACACACACACACACACACAATTAGGTGAGTACAACTCTATCTCTCTCTCTCTCTCTCTCTCTCTCTCTCTCTCTAGATATATAATGTATAGATAGTATGATGTGACTGTGAGGTGTAGTCTTTTCCCTTTATAAACCTTCTTGTTTATGTTTTGTGTTTTATACTTCCCTGATAATGTGAGTAATCACGAAAGCGCTTGGAATTCCTCTATTTTTTTCATAGTGGTTGTCTTGCATATATATATATATATATATATATATATATATATATATATATATATAATATATATATATATATTATATTATATTCATATATATATATATATATATATTATATATATTATATTCAACTTCTGCCGTTTTCCACCAAGTTAGGGAGGTCTGACAAAAAAGAACATTTTCACTATCACTCATTGTCTTGTCAGTGACTGAATGAGGGTGCAGATGACTCTTTAACCCAGAGTGCAGGCGCTGTACTTTCCATCTCCAGACATCCCTTCATCTCTCCAACAGTATTGCCAAATTCATTCGTATCAGACACTTTATTCTGTTGGATGTCCAATCCCAGAGCACTCAAAACCTCCTTTATCCCCTCCCACTAACCTTTCCTAGGAGGACCTCTAACTCTCCTCCTCTCAGTTTCGGCTTAATACACCCTCCTGGTCGTACTTGTCTCCATCCTCTCTATTTGTCCAAGCCACCTTAACAATCCCTCCTCAGCCCTCTCAATAATACTTTTGGTAACTCCACACTTCCTACTCCCCAAACTCTGAATTCTCTGTATCATATTCACACCACACTTCCCCCTCAAACATGGCATCTCCACTGCCTCCAGCCTCTTCCTCGCTTCAACATTCAAAACACATGTTTCACACCCATAAAACAGTGTTGGTACCACTATACTCTTGTCCATTTCAATATTTTGTCTTAGAAGATAGTTTTTTCTCTACAGACGCCTCAGTGCACCAGCCACCCTTTTCCCCTTCGTCAGTTCTATGGTTCACGTTATCTCTCACAGAACCATATGCCGACAGGCCCACTCCTAAATATTTGAATACATTTACTTCGTACTCTCTTCCTCCAATCTTAATATGGAATCTCTTATTGCCTATATTTTTTATACTAGCATCACTTTGTTCTTTCCTACGATTAACTTTAATTTCCTTCTTTTACATACTTTCCTAAATTTGTTTAACTACCTATGGAACTTCACTTCAGAATGTCCCAAAAGAACTGTGCCATCGGCAAAAAACAATTGTGATAACTTCAGCTATGTACCACATTCACTATCTTTCAATCCCACACCTCTCTCTAATACCTAGTGTTCACTTCTTTTTCTGCCCCATCTTTAAATATGTTAAGCAACCTTTGTGACATCACACATCCCTGTCTAAGTCTTAAATTACTGGAAAATAATCGGCCTCCTACATATCCTAACCTGCGTTCCGCTAGCCACATAAAAGATCTTTACGTAATCTGCCACCTATTCCATACATATGCAGCACTAACCATATTGCTTCCTTATCTACACTTTCATATGCCTTTTCTAAATCCATAAATGTGACGAAAAGCTTTTTACCTATAAATGGAATGCTTCAGTGTAAACACTTGGTCTACACATCCCCACTTTTCCTAAATCATCTTTTTTCCTCTGCAATCCTGCTTTGTCGCGTCCTTAGATCTTTGAATAATATCACTACAATAATGTTTACTCAGTATACTCAACAGGTTTATATCCCTATAAACAGTGCTGTAATTGGTTGCAACATTGCATAACTCCTGAGGAGGCACTGGCCCCCGTGTGAAAGTCCTAAAGCTAGTTTCTCATGCCCTTGCCTTGGGTTTTACGCTTATTTCAATGCATCTATGCAAATCATTAATTTTTTCATCGCGCTCTGCTTAGCAGGTTTGTTACGAGGAAGCGGAGGGGGTAGCCCCACTCTCTTCGACAGCGAGCAACAAATTTAATCCACTAAGCTCCCATTATGTAAAAAAAAAAAAGTCGATAAATTGAGCTTAAAATGCATTTTGCTAAACGTGACTGAAATTTATTAAAAAAATTATACCACGACTATAAAGTATTGACGTGTTCTTTATTTATACAAGATTTTTCTTTTAAAGATTTTTCCCAGGAAACAAATAATATATTGTGCACTCCACATCCATCCTGCTGACGGTAACGCCTTGGCACTAGACCCCAAAAAAGTCTAATAGCAGTATATCCATATATATGTAATCTCGCCCTTATATGCCTTCCGCTGTTCTTTTTACAGTTCCTTGATATTGTGAGAAATCACGAATGCGCTTAGAAGTTCATTATTTGTTCAGAGAGGTTCTCTCTCTCTCTCTCTCTCTCTCTCTCTCTCTCTCTCTCTCTCTCTCTCTCTCTCTCTCATATATATATATATATATATATATATATATATATATATATATATATATATATATATATATATATATATATATATATATATATATATATTTAACACATCGGCCGATTCCCACCAAGGCAGGATGGCCCGAAAAAGAAAAACTTTCATCATCATTCACTCCATCACCGTCTTGCCAGAGGGGTGCTTTACACTACAGTTATAAAACTGCAACATTAACACCCCTCCTTCAGAGTGCAGACACTGTACTTCCCATCTCCAGGACTCAAGTCCGGCCTGCCGGTTTACCTGAATCCCTTCATAAATGTTACCTTGCTCACACTCCAACAGCACGTCAAGTATTAAAAACCATTTGTCTCCATTCACTCCTATCAAATACGCTCATGCATACTAGCTGGAAGTCCAAGCCCCTCGCGCACAAAACCTCCTTTACCCCCTCCCTTCATCCTTTCCTAGGCCGACCCCTACCCCGCCTTCCCTCCACTACAGATTTATACACTCTCGAAGTCATTTTGTTTCGTTCCATTCTCTCTACATGTCCGAACCACCTCAACAACCCCTCCTCAGCTCTCTGGATAATAGTTTTGGTAATCCCGCACCTCCTCCTAATTTCCAAACTACGAATTCTCTGCATTATATTCACACCACACATTGCCCTCAGACATGACATCTCCACTGCCTCCATCCTTCTCCTCGTTGCAACATTCACCACCCATGCTTCACATCCATATGCTCTCATACATTCTCTCATACATGCTCTCATACATTCCCCTCTTTACTTCCATGGACAAAGTGGTCGCATTAACTTTCAAAGCAAAACAAAAATACTTTTGTATCTATGGTATTTAAGTGCACCACACACCCTTTTCCCCTCATCAATTCTATGATTCACCTCATCCTTCATAGACCCATCTGCTGACACGTCCACTCCTAAATATCTGAATACATTCACCTCCTCCATACTCTCTCCCTCCAGTCTGATATCCAATCTTTCGTCACCTAATCTTTTTGTTATCCTCATCACCTTACTCTTTCCTATATTCACTTTCAATTTTCTTCTTTTACACACCCTACCAAATTCATCCACCAACCTCTGCAACTTCTCTTCAGAATCTCCCAAAAGCACAGTGTCATCAGCAAAAAGCAACTGTGACAACTCCCACTTTGTATTTGATTCTTTATCTTTTAACCCCACACCTCTTGCCAAGACCCTCGCATTCACTTCTCTTACAACCCCATCTATAAATATATTGAACAACCACAGTGACATCACACATCCTTGTCTAAGGCCTACTTTTACTGGGAAATAATCTCCCGCTCCCCTACATACTCTAACCTGAGCCTCACTATCCTCATACAAACTCTTCACTGCTTTCAGTAACCTACCTCCTATTCCATACACCTGCAACATCTGCTACATTGCCCCCCTATCCACCCTGTCATAATCCTTTTCCAACTCCATAAATGCCACAAAAACCTCTTTACCCTTATTTAAATACTGTTCATCTATATGTTTCACTGTAAACACTTGGTCTACACACCCCCTACCTTTCCTAAAGCCCCCTTGTTCATCTGCTATCCTACTCTCCGTCTTACTCTTAATTCTTTCAATAATAACTCTACCATACACTTTACCAGATATACTCAACAGACTTATTCCCCTATAATTTTTGCACTCTCTTTTGTCCCCTTTGCCTTTATACAAAGGAACTATGCATGCTCTTTGCCAATCCCTAGGTACCTTACCCTCTTCCATACTTTCCATACCTTTGGACAAGGACTTACTTCGACTAGTGGATGATACTACTATGACCCCGCCTCCTCCTGCTTCATCTCACCTGTCTACAGTATATAAGCAACTTCTATTTGCCTTATATTGTATTTACTTCAAGATTGATGGACTGAACACATCGACTCCAGGCCGAGGGACTGATTACCTCAAACTCCTCCTTTTATTACTACTTTCTTCTTTGTATTGGACTGATGAAGCCACTGTGTGGCGAAACGTTTCCACAATAAAGATACCCAAGTGTTGCATATGTGTCTAATTTAACAACTTGTCGGTTCTCTGAACCATTCATCTACATTTTATTAAATAATAGCACCAACCACTCCAAAACTATATCCCCACCTGCTTTTAACTTTTCTATCTTTATCCCATCAATCCCAGCTGCCTTACCTCTTTTCATTCTACCCACTGCCTCACGAACTTCCCCCACACTCACAACTGGCTCTTCCTCACTCCTACAAGATGTTATTCCTCCTTGCCCTATACACGAAATCACAGTTTCCCTGTCTTCATCAACATTTAACTCCTCAAAATATTCCCTCCATCTTCCCGATACCTCTAACTCTCCATTTAATAACTCTCCTCTCTTATTTTTAACTGTCAAGTCCATTTGTTCCCTAGGCTTCCTCAACTTATTAATCTCACTCCAAAACTTTTTCTTATTTTCAACAAAATTTGTTCATCTCACCCACTGTCTCATTTGCTCTCTTTTTACATTGCTTCACCACTCTCTTAACCTCTTTTTTTTCTCTCCATATACTCCTCCCTCCTTGCATCACTTCTACTTTGTAAAAACCTCATATATGCTAACTTTTTCTCCCTTACTACTCTCTTTACATCATTCCACCAATCGATCTTCTTCCCTCCCGCACCCACTCGCCTGTAACCACAAACTTCTGCTGAACACTCTAACACTACATTCTTTAACCTACCCCATACATCTTCGACCCCATTGCCTATACTCTCACTAGCCCATTTATCCTCCAATAGTTGTTTATATCTTACCCTAACTGCCTCCTCTTTTAGTTTATAAACCTTCACCTCTCTCTTACTTGCTGCTTCTATTTTCCTTGTATCCCATCTACCTTTTACTCCCACTGTAGCTACAACTAAAAAGTGATCTGATATATCTGTAGCCCCTCTATAAACATGTACATCCTGAAGTCTACTCAACAGTCTTTTATCTACCAATACATAGTCCAACAAACTACTGTCATTACGCCCTACATCATATCTTGTATACTTATTTATCCTATTTTTCTTAAAATATGTATTACATATAACTAAACCCCTTTCTATACAAAGTTCAATCAAAGGGCTCCCATTATCATTTACACCTGGCACCCCAAACATACCTACCACACCCTCTCTGAATGTTTCTTCTACTTTATATATATATATATATATATATATCGTGCCGATTAGGTAAAACTTTCGATTTTGGCTTAAATAGCAACGCTCACCTTGCCATATAAGACAAGTGAAAATTTGTGTATGCAATAATTTCGCCAAAATCATTCTGAACATAACGAAAAAAATATATTTCATTGTGTTTGTTTATTATTAAATTATTGTTAACGTATCTAAAATATATTTAGTTGGGTTAGGCTAAATTAAATTGCGCTTGTTGTAATAAGGTTACGTAGGTTTTCAAAGTTTCTCTTGGTACAAAATTATAAATTTTTACATTAACATAAATGAAAAAAATATATCTTTAAACGTATAAGAGAAAATTTTAGAAATGACTTAATTTTAGATGAGTTCTTGCTAATTGACCAGTTTTACCTAATCGGCACGACATATATATATATATATATATATATATATATATATATATATATATATATATATATATATATATATATATATATATATATATATATATATCACACCAAGTTGTGTGCATTTCTCTTTGTATAAACAATAAAGGTGTATCTCCTTTTTATACGCAGAATTTAATTTTATTCCTATTTTAGGAATTAAAATATACATGACAGAGTACAGGTGATTTTCAGCCTTAACCTTCTTAGCACTGACACTACTAATACTTAACACATTAAACTAAACTCTAGAAACTAAGTTTTTTTTTCTTTATTCGTTCCCACAACAGCTCGTGAAAGTGATTTACATCAGTTTATTTAAAATAATGTGAAGTCACTCAATATGCATGAGTGACAGGTGACTTGTACAGTCCTGAGTAGGGTCGATAAGAACCCAAAGTTTACTTCAACCTCTTGCACAAGTACCAATGTTTTATATATATATATATATATATATATATATATATATATATATATCCTTCATGGAGACAAACTCGGAAGATTAATTTTGGTTTGTATATTTCGATCCTCTTCTGGGATCCTCTTCAGCAGATACATGAGAACAAAAATATATAGCGGAAGTTGTACCTCATCCCGTACACATAAGTGGAGGGACGTGATATGCAGTGGATGTGTGAAAAGACAGTTCCTGAAATGAAGCTATAAAGTTGGGTAGGAAGTTCCTTTGTGTTATGTAATTCCTGATGTCGTGCTGGCGTTCTGTATTAGGTCGACAGCTGGTATGTACTTCTTGAGCGCAAATTTTGAAATATAGTCTGGTTTCTATTGTTCCTGTGAGATGTTGAAATTGGAAGTGATATCTATAAGGGCAGATTCTATGACTGCGTTTGCAACTGCAGTGTAATTTGTGTATGATGGTGTCAGCTTCCCAATGAATGTTGTCGTTCTTGATGCTGACATGTTGAAAATGAAAAATGGCTGAATTATCCTGTGCATAACGTATTGCTTTCTGGTGTTCAATGATCCTTGTAGATAGTGTTCGTCCTGTCTGCCCTATGTATGCTTGGTTGCAGTCTTTACATGGTATCTAGTAAACTCCTTGTGTGTCTTGCGGAGCTGAATGTTTGTTTCTTGCAAAAGTGATTCCCTAGTTTGTTGGGATAGAATGTGATTATGTTGGTCACTTCATTGAAACGATGAAATGTTCCTTGGTGGTATATTCAGTCGTATGGATGGGGTTGGGTTTTTTGTGAGATGAGGTTTTGTAATAGTGGATGTCTGCTTTCTTTTCTCTTTGCTTAATAAATCAGTCAGGGTATCCTAATTTGAAAAACTGTGTTCTAAGGATTTGTTTTTCTTGGTCTAACTTTGAGGGACTGCATATTCTGCGCGCACACAAGAACAGGCTTGAGATGATGCTCTTCTTAATCTGGATTGAATGGACGCTGTAGAAGTGAACGTAGTTGTCAGTGTGAGTGGGCTTCCTATAAACTGAGAATTCAACCTGATCGTTATTTCTGGTGATGAGAACATCAAGGAATGGAATCTGATTGTTTCCCAATCAACTCTGAACTGTATAGAGGGAGCGAGATGGTCAAGATCCTTAAAGAATGTGTCAGCTGCCCCAACTGTCGTCGTATATGGTAAAGACACCAACGTACCTGTACCAAATCATATCTGGTGGTTTGATGTTGGGAAGGAAGGTAGTTTCATAGTATTCCGTGTTTTAATTAGTAGTATAATTCTCCAAATTATGTTACCCTGACTGGTTTATTAAGCTAAGGGAAAAGAAAGCAAACATTAACTATTACTAAACCTCATCCAGCAAATTTCAACTCATGGTACCCTATCACCAAGGTACAATTAATCGTCTTATCAAAGTGACCAACATAATCACGTTCTCTTCAAACAAACTGAGATATCACTTTCCAAGAAACACAAAAATTAAACTACGCAAGACACACCAGGAGTTTACCAGATACCATGTAAAGACTGCAACCAAGAATACATAGGGCAGACAGGACGAACACTATCAACATTGAACACCAGAGAGCAATAAGTTATGCACATCATAATTCAGCCATTTTCCAACATGTCAGCATCAACAATCAAATTTATTTGGAAGCTGCCACCATCAAACACGAATCACACTGCAGCTACAGACGCAATGTCTTAAAATCTGCCGTCATAGCTACCACTCCTAATTTCAGTATCTCACAAGAACAATGGAAACCAGACGTCATTTTAAAATTCTCTTTCAGGAGCTACATACCAGCGCCCAACCTAATATAGAACGCCAGCACAACATCAGGAATTATACAGCACAAAGGAACTTTCTACCCAAATTGTAAGCTTAACTTCAGTGCCTGTTTTCTCACCTACCAACTGCTTGACGCGTCCCTTCACTCACGTGTACGGGGTGAGGTGAAACCTTCCTTCCCTATATATTCTTGTTCTCATTTCACTTATGTGTGGCCGGACATCAAAAGGAGATCCTGACCAGGATGTCCTGCCAAACCTACCTCTACCTGTTCACTTAAGTTTCTGCTGAAGAGGACCTCAGAAGAGGATATAAAGACTAATTAATCTTCCGAGTTTCTCTCTACATGTGAGTTATTATTGAACATTGACGAGTGTCCATTGCACTTTAGTTATCTATATATGTCGTGCCGGATAGGTAAAACTTATGATTCTGGCTTAGCAACGCTCTTCTTGCCAAATAAGGCAAGCGAAAATTTGTGTATGCAATAATTTCGCAAAAATTCATTCCGAACCTAACGAAAAAATATTTCATTGTCTTATGTTTATTATTAAATTATTGGAAACTTATCTAAAATATATTTAGTTGGATTAGGCTAAATTAAATTGTGCTTGTTATAAGGTTAGGTAAGTTTTTCCAACGTTCTTTTGGTACAAAATTATTAATTTTTACATTAACATAATTTTAAACGAGTTCTTGCTAATTGATCAATTGTGTGTGTGTGTGTGTGTGTGGAGAGGAGAGAGAGAGAGAGAGAGAGAGAGAGAGAGAGAGAGAGAGAGAGAGAGTCTGTGTTTTTACATATTTATTAATGGCGTACCTCTTACCCTTTATCCTTCTTACCCCTTTTTTCTCTGTCCCATTCCCACTTACCTATTTGTCTTTCGTCTTTCCGTCTCCCTCTCCCTACTTATTTTTTTCCTCCCTCTCCCTATTTACCGTATATGCGCCCTCTTTATTCTCCCCTCGTGTTTCTTCCCCAGTTCTCCGTTTCTCTCTCTATCAGGGTATACGACAAGTTCTAACAAGACAATAGAGCGAAAAAGTAATGTGTAATGTGCATGACCTGGGAGTGATAATGTCAGAGGATCTCGCCTTCAAAGACCACAACAATGTATCTACCGCATCTGCTAGGAAAATAATAGGATGGATAATGAGAACCTTCAAAACTAGGGACGCGAAGCCCATGATGATTCTCTTCAAGTCGCTTGTTCTCTCTAGGCTGGAATACTGCTGTACACTAACTGCCCCCTTCAAGGCAGGCGAAATTGCTGACCTGGACAGTGTACAAAGAACCTTCACGGCACACATAAGTACGATAAGGCACCTAAATTACTGGGAACGGTTGAAGGCCCTTGATCTGTATTCCCTGGAGGGCAGGCGAGAGAGATACATGATAATATACACTTGGAAAATCCTAGAGGGATTAGAACCAAACTTGCGCACGAAAATCACTCCCTGAAAGCAAAAGACTCGGCAGGAGATGCAACATCCCCCCAATGAAAAGCAGGGGCGCCACGAGTACACTGAGAGACAACACAACAAGTGTCCGGGGCCCAAGAATGTTCAGCTGCCTCTCAGCATACATAAGGGGGATAACCAATAGACCCCTGACTGTCTTCAAGAAGGCACTGGACAGGCACCTGAAGTCAGTACCTGACCAACCGGGCTATGGTTCGTATGTCAGTTTGCGTGTGGCCGGCAGTAACAGCCTGGTTGATCAGACCCTGATCCACCATGAGGCCTGGTCTCAGACCGAGCCGCGGGGGCGTTGACTCCCGAAACCCTCTACAGGTAAACTCCAGGTCAGTGCCTTCAGCTCTGTCTCCGTGCTTTCTCTCTTCTTCCTCCTCTTTCCTTCCTCTTCCGTGTCTCATCACCTTTTCAACATACACACTCATTTAGAATTTGAGGAGAGTAGCAGCTAACGCGACAGTAACGGGACACTTTCATGGCTATTCTCTTGACTCCAGCCATGGCTGATGCCTCAGGGGCTGATTGTCTGAATACTGATGCCTTCGTTCACTCTGTCTCAGTTACTCACATCAGGGAGGTGTGTGTGTGTGTGTGTGTGTGTGTGTGTGTGTGTCTGCGTGTGTGCGTGCGTGTGCGCGTGCGTGTGCGTTTATACAGAGTGAGTATGTGTGTTTAACTATCCATTTGAGATTATGAGACACAAGCTCCATCTCTTGGTCTTGCCTATTAACTCACTTCCACCTGACGTGACAGACATTATCATATATATTTTTGTTCACTTCTTTCCAGTTGTTTATCTCTTTTAAGAGGTGAAGAATTAAACACATGTACAACATCTGGGTATTTTTATTTGTGGCTTTCAATGCAGTGGCTTTATCAGTACAAGAACATAATGTAGAACCATACACATAAAAGACGTAATCAGTGTTTTGTTTCCAGGTCTACATTCTTCACATTATGTCTTGTATTGCATTGTTAAAGCCACTGGATGGCGGAACCTCTACAAATAAACATACCCTGATGTTACACATGTCTCTAATTATTTATCTTGTCGGTATTATATACCATTCGTGTACTATTTTAAGAGATAAACAACCTGTGGTTTGCTTTGGGGTTATATTGTCTGTCTGCCATCTTATTCTTTCTACATCCGTGGTAAACAGTCTATACTTTATACCATAAAGTATTTTGTATCTTGTGATTCTATCCCTCCTTATTCTTCATTCTTCCAGTGAGACCTGTAGCTTGAGCTCGTGGCTCATCTCGACCCAAGTCTTGATGCACTCTTTGTAGTTTTACAACCTTGACTTTGTGGTATACTTGGTTTGGGTTCCACACTGGCACTGCGTACTCATGAATGGGTTTCATATACAAGACATTAAGTGTTTTGGACGAGTTTCGTTAAGGTTTCTGTTTGTAACTATTTGCAGAATGAATCTGTGTTTATATCATTGTGTTTTTATGAGCCTCAGGAGATAGGTCTGAGTAATGGTCATTCTCATATGTGTGGTTTTTTTTTGTATGCTTTCCCCGCCTTCCCTTTCCCCATCCCCTTTAGATGGCATTCTGTTCTTGAATTCCGTTTCACAGGTCTTCAACTTCATGGCTTTGCTTTTGTTAGGGCTAAATTCCTGTAACCATTTATCCGGCAATTTCCGAAGTCTATCCAGATCTTCTTGGAGCCTTCCTCTCTGTAGTCTTCGCATCGTCTTAAGATAAGAATCTATATGAGCTAATTTCCGAATTAAAAAAACATCAGGAATGATGTAGATCCAAACGCTGGTACTTAAGGAACCCCTCTAGTTACACTCTCCTTGGCAGATTCTTCATCCCTTACAACGATTTTTTGTCTAAATATTCCTTTATCCTTTTTAATATTGTTGTTACCCAGTCATGTTTTTTTTTCCAATTTACTGTGGCACTGAATCAAAAGCCTTCTTATAGTCAGGAAATATGCAGTTCACCCAGTCTTCTCTGTCCTGGCTGACCCTTAACTTTTCACGTCTCTTAAAGGCTTGTAAGGCACGACTTTCTATTGCCACGACCATGCTGGTGTTGTCAGGAATCTAGTATCAACAAGATTGTCAACAAATATCTTTCCATTGCTTTCTAACAAAGGAAAGAGTATACTTGACGAAGTATACTTGACAGCAATGGGTCTGTTGTTGAGTGCCTCCTGTTTGTTGCTTTCTTTGAGTATTGATATCAAGATGCTCATCAATTATGTTACTACCACACTAAATTTTTTTTTACCATCCTTATCAATAATGTTACCACTATATTACCTAGTAATGTTACTACCATACTAATAATTTTGTTTTACCGTACTTACCAATAGTGTTAGTACCATACTTATCAATAGTGTTAGTACCATACATATAAATAGTGTTAGTACCATACTTATAGTGTTAGTACCATCCTTATCAATAGTGTTAGTACCACACTTATCAATAGTGTTAGTACCACACTTATCAATAGTGTTAGTACCACACTTATCAATAGTGTTAGTACCACACTTATCAATAGTGTTAGTATCATACTTATCAATAATATTAACCAAGTTGAGATTTTAATAGTAAGGAAATGGGAAATCCAAAGAATAATAAAAAGGGAGTGGGAGCTGAAGGCGAAGGAAAAGGATGTGACAGCAAAAGCAAGATTTGCTATCTTCCAGTCAACTGGTTTTCCACCCGTCGTTAAAGATTTGTAAAAATCTGCGTGAGTAGCTTGGGCAGAATTTAGGCATTTTCTTTCCTCACTTAATAATCGTGATTATGTTCTATCTTGGTTCTGATGCATTTGATGTATCATTCTTCTCTTTAGTTGTATCTTAGAATGTAAAGCTATATTTAAATGAGACTCTTGAGTAACATTTGTTTATATACAGGAAACTTTTCGCCAGCCAGAGCCTTTTCAGTTCAGTGCAGAAAAAGCTGGAAGATGAGGAGTCTGAAGTAATCAATCCCGCAGTCTTGATAAATGCAAAGCATATTATCGGAATGGGGATTATACTGATGACAGATAAGGTGGAACAGTGGAAAGAGGACAAAACCACTTGTGGAAGTTGGTCGTGTCTATAGGCTAGACAAATTTTGAAGAAATCTCAGCATCAAGATCTCAAGATGTTGCTGTGTCTGACAGGATGTAAAGAAATGGTTTAGAAAATCGACAAGTTATATTTAGTTTATTTTACTTTTCATTTGTTATACCGGGTCTTCCTCTCTCATAAACACTATGGAATTCTCTCTTAAGTTCAGTGAACACCTCCCTGTCGTTTCCTGTAGGTGTTTTCCCTTCTCCCTGTTATCACCTGATTCTCTACTTCTCATCTTCTCGTGTGGCTGTGCAATAGCTTTAGTGTTCTCCCTGGCCTCGTTGCTGTTCCCATTTTCAGTTTTGTTTCAGCTTTTGATATTTTGCAAGCTTAATCGAGGACTCAACCTATAGTTCATCCTGTCACTGCTGTCTATCCCTTTGAGGGTTGGTACACAATTCTCAATCGCTTCTTTGATATTCTGGTTGAAAACTTTTCCTTCACGATTTCCTTTCCAATACATCAGTCTCTCAGGCTCTCCAATTTCTCCTCGCTTATTTAATTTCACTTGCACTAAGTAACACGATGTTAACACCCAGTGATCACTTAGCTCCGAGGTGCATTACGCACTCAGTTTTGTCAATGTCTCTAACGCTGGATAATAAGATTTCTTCTCGTTGCTGCGTCATTTCTTCTTATCCCCGTCGGCTCTTTAAACAAGACTCTTGAACTACTGTGTACCATCCTTTTTCTGGTGGTTGGAGTCGAGTCTCGGTTCCTGGCTCAGCCTCTCAACAGGGTTGCTACTGGCTTCGTGAGCACTATTATGTCTATTCTTAAAGCTGTGTATGGATCCTGCTTATCTCGCTTTGATGTGCAGCTCGTTCCACTTTCTGACCAATATAAGGCTGAAGATTTTTTTTACAGACTAACCGGTTTGTGTGTGTGTGCTCACCTAGTTGTGGTTGCAGTGGTCGATTCACAGCTCCTGGCCCCCGCCTCTTCTCTGGCCGCTATTATGTCACACTTTCTGCTCCATGAGCTTTATCATACCTCTTCTTAAAGCTATGTATAGATCCGGCATCCACTACATCACTTCCCAGACTATTTAACTTCCTGACAACTCTGTGACTGAAGAAATACTTTCTAACATCCCTGTGATTCATCTGAGCCTTCAACTTCCAACTGTGGCCCCTTGTTGCTATGTCCCATCTCTGGAACATCCTGTCTCTGTCCACCTTGTCGATTCCTCTCAATATTTTGTATGTCGTTATCATATCCCCCAATCTCTCCTGTCTTCCAGTTTAGTCAGGTCGATGACATACCCCTTATCTCCGGGACTAGTGTTGTTGCAAACCTTTGCACGTTCTGTAATTTCCTTACGTGCTTGGCTAGGTGCTACATACTCCAATATAGGCCCAATGTACACAGTGTACAGGGTCCTGAAGGATTCCTTATTGAGATGTCGGAATGCTATTCTTAGTTTGCTAGGCGCCCGTATGCTGCAGCAGTTATTTGGTTGATGTGCGCCTCAGGAGATATGCCCGATGTTATACTTACCCCAACATCCTTTTCCTTGAGTGAGGTTTGTAGTCTCTGTCCCCCTAGACTGTATTCCGTCACAGGCGCCCACTCTGACACCTCGTCACGTACCATGACTCGCTGTTGTCTGTTGCTTCCCGACAGGTAATCTCTGATCCATTGCAGTGCCTTCCCTGTTATCCCTGTCTGGTCCTCAAGCTTTTGCACTAATCTCTTGTGTGGAACTGTGTCAAACGCCTTCTAACAGTTCAATAAAATGCAATCTACCTACCCGTCTCTCTCTTGTCTTACTGCTGTCACCCTGTCATAGAACACCAGTAGGTTTGTGACACAGGATTTCCCGTCCTTTAATCCGTGCTGGTTGTCGTTGATAAGCTCATTCCTTTCTAGGTGCTCCACCACTTTCTCCTGTTAATCTTCTCCATGACTTTGCATACTATACATGTCAGTGACACTGGTCTGTAGTTAAATGCTTCATATCTGTCTTCTTTTTTAAAAGCTGGGACTACATTTTCTGTCTTCCATACATCAGGTAGTCGCCGTGTTTCGATAGATGTGTTGAAGATTGTTGTTAGTGGTACACATAGCGCCTCTGCTTCCTCTCTCAGGACCCATGAAGCGATGTTATCCGCCCCCATCGCCTTTGAGCCACGGTTGTATGTACACCCTGTGTATGTGTGTGCGTGTGTGTGTGTAGTTTAGTTATGTGAGGTCTAGATATCGTCATTAACTTCTACGAGTGATTTGTAAGGAAGTTAATCCACCAGACTTGCACTTACCCGACCATAATTACCTAATGGCCCCTCACCGTCAGCTGAAGCAGCCAGCTGCCTCAGCACTGTCTGCTCTCAGCCAGCTGCCTCAGCACTGTCTGCTCTCAGCCAGCTGCAGCCTCTCACAACCTCTCATCTTTAACACCTTAACGATCCTCTCGAATTTGATGGTCGAGGAAATAGTGTGTGTAGTCACCTATATGTGATTTGCAGGGGTAGATTCATAGCTCCTGTCTCAGTGAGTGTGTGTGTGACCTCACCTTTTTGTTGTTGCAGGCGTCGATTCCTAGTTCCTGGCCCTGTGTGTGTGTGTGTGTGTGTAAAGTACCCGAGTATTTCCACTCTATTACTTTTCAATGGTATATTTTCCCTATTCAAAAATACTTGTTTATTTTTATTTTTTTCTCTGTTATATACATGTTGATAATGACCGAGGGGGAAACATACCTACTCCAACAAACGAGAAGCAGCAAATTCTGCCGGGAGTTTTAATGAGTTGCCGAGCCTTGCTACGTAAAATAATAACACACTTACGAGGGGACTCTGAGGTATTAATACCAAGCAGGGAAGGCAAAAGAAAAGTTTTACCCCCACAGACATTAGACACACACGGCCGCTCCCTGACACACACACACACACACACACTACAAACCTCAATCAAGGAAAAAGATCTTGGGGTGAGTATAACACCAGGCACATCTGAGGCGCACATCAACCAAATCACTGCTGCAGCATATGGGCGCCTAGCAAGCCTAAGAACAACATTCCGACATCTTAATAAGGAATCGTTCAGGACCCTGTAGACTGTGTACGTTAGGCCCATATTGGAGTATGCAGCACCAGTTTGGAACCCATACCTAGCCAAGCACGTAAAGAAACTAGAGAAAGTGCAAAGGTTTGCTACAAGACTAGTCCCGGAGCTAAGGGGTATGTCCTACGAGGAGGGGTTAAGGGATATCGACCTGACGACACTGGAGGACAAGAGAGATAGGGGGAACATGATAATGACATATAAAATACTGAGAGGAATTAACAAGGTGGACAGAGACAGAATGTTCCAGAGATATGGAGCACAGCAGCAAGGGGACACAGTTGGAAGTTGAAGACTCGGATGAATCACAGGGATGTTAGGAAGTATTTCTTCAGTCACAGAGTGGTCAGGAAGTGGAATAGTTTGGAAAGTGATGTAGTGGAGGCAGGATCCATTCATAGATTTAAGAAGAGGTATGATAAAGCTCTTGGCGCAGGGAAAGTGACCCAGTAGCTGCCAGTGAAGAGGCGGGGCCCGGAGCTATGACTCGACCCCTGCAACCACAACTAGGTGAGTACATACACACACAGAGCAACTGGTTCCTCGAATTTAACCCCGCCAAATGCAAAGTCATGAAGATTGGGGAAGGGTAAAGAAGACCGCAGACAATGTCTATGCTAGGTGGCCAAAGACTGCAAACCTCACTCAAGGAGAAGGATCTTGGGGTGAGTGCAATACCGAGCACATCTCCTGAAACGCACATCAACCAAATAACTGCTGCAGCATATGGGCGCCTGGCAAACCTGAGAATAGCGTTCCGATACCTCAGTAAGGAATCGTTCAAGACTCTGTATACCGTGTACGTCAGGCCCATACTGGAGTATGCAGCACCAGTTTGAAATCCACACCTGGTCAAGCACGTCAAGAAATTAGAGAAAGTGCATAGGTTTCTTCCAGAGCTAAGGGGAATGTTCTACGAAGAAAGGTTAAGGGAAATCGGCCTGACGACACTGGAGGACAGGAGGGTTAGGAGATACATGATAACGACATACAAAATACTGCGAGAAATTGACAAGGTGGGCAGAGACAGGATGTTCCAGAGATGGGACTCAGAAACAAGGGGTCACACTTGGAAGTTGAAAACTCAGACGAGTCAAAGAAATGTTAGGAAGTATTTCTTTAGTCATAGAGTTGTCGGGAAGTGGAATAGTCTCGCAAGGGATGTAGTGGAGGCAGGAACCATACATAGTTTTAAGACGAGGTATGATAAAGCTCATGGAGCAGGGAGAGAGAGGACCTAGTAGCGATCAGTGAAGAGGCGGGACCAGGAGCTATGTCTCGACCCCTGCAACTAAATAGGTGAGTGCAAGTAGGTGAGTACACGCACGCACACGCATGCTCGCTCACCTACCTTCCTTCCACCTGTTGTTTATGTGCTGTGTAAACCAACCATTGAGAGTTTCTCAAACGGATTTTAACACTTATATCCCTAATGTTTAAAGGGGTGGACAGGTAAGCCAGTGGAAGGCCTCAGTCAGATGACCAAAAGCTCCAACGGCGAGTCATCTTATGACAGACCCGCATCAGGAAACACTTGTCCTTTTTCCTGACAAACCTTGCCTAACCTAACGCGGGTTTTCCTTAGTTTCCTACCAACATCGACAGCGCACTCAGCAACGCAACTTTCACTGATGGGTCCCCAGCCTGGCTAGCCCCAGCCTGTCTGGCCCCAGCCTGGCTGGCCCCAGCCTGGCTGGCCCCAGCCTGGCTAGCCCCAGCCTGGCTAGCCCCAGCCTGTCTAGCTCAAGGAAAACACATCGCATTTGAAGTGCCAGGAATGGGGTACATGGTGCAGTGATGGGGAATAGGGGTATTTACTTCTAATTTCTAATAATATGTATTTCGGGTATTTTTATATGGTGATGGGTGACGTGTGGTGATGGGTGATGCTGGTGATGGGTGGTGGTAATGGTGATGAATTGTGGCACTGATGATGGAATCACGTCCATAGTTCACACGGTGACTGTGCCGAGGTGCTCTCTAATGACTGCTGAGGTGTTCACTAACTTTAATTTACATAAGACTCGAGTCACAAGGGCACTACCCATGTGATCCCCATTATCCATGTGATCCACCACCAACATAGTGATCCACTACTACCCAAGTGATCCACCACCACCCATGTGATCCACTACCTCCCAAGTGATCCAACACCAACCTAGTGATCCAACATCACCTTAGTGATCCAACACCACCTTAGTGATCCAACACCACCTCAGTGAACCACTAACACCCTAGCGATCCTTCGCAACCCTTGAGATATTCAGCTACCGTTCCCAATCTCCGTTTAACCAGAGATCTGAGATCCCGCTCCTGCCTGCTCATAGAACCTCAAATATTTGCTGTGCTGGACAATATAATCCACCATTTGGCCGGCCTCACCCCAGACCAAGTCACTGGACTAACAACTGCCTCCATCACATCTGCGACGCCTCCCAGGAGCCAGTCATCATAAGATTAAACCCACATCAGGTGAATATTCTGTCTAATAAACTAACAACATCGTGCAGCATCACTCTAAAGCACAGAAAATACAAAATGGATTTAGGATCGACATGGATTCTCTCCTTAGGTAAAACTGGTCAATTAGCAAGAACTAGTTTAAAATTAAGTCCTTTCTAAAAATTTCTATTATACATTTAAAGATATTTTTTTTTCATTTATGTTAATGTAAAAATTAATTATTTTATACCAAAAGAACCAAAGGAAACTTACCTAACCTTATTATAACAAGCGCAATTTAATTTACACTAATCCAACTAAATATATTTTATATATGTTTACAATAATTTATCAATAAACAAACACAATGATTTTTTTTCGTTAGGTTCAGAATGATTTTGGGGAAATTATTGCACACACAAATTTTCGCTTGCCCTATTCAGAAATAAGTGCATTGCCATTTAAGCCAAAATCGCAAGTTTTACTATTCGGTTTGATAAATACATGAGTGAAAGGGGCTGGATATGAATGGGACTTGTACGTGAGTAAATAGAATTGTTAAAGCTTATTGCTTGGGTAGCGTTTATTCTGTTAGTGGGTTGGATTTGTGAAGGACCTGCCTAGTATGGGCCAATAGGCCTACTGCATTGTTCCTCCTTTCTTATGTTCTTTATATATATATATATGGCAAGAGGTGTGGGGTTAAAAGATAAAGAATCAAATACAAAGTGGGAGTTGTCACAGTTGCTTTTTGCTGATGACACTGTGCTTTTGGGAGATTCTGAAGAGAAGTTGCAGAGGTTGGTGGATGAATTTGGTAGGGTGTGTAAAAGAAGAAAATTGAAAGTGAATATAGGAAAGAGTAAGGTGATGAGGATAACAAAAAGATTAGGTGACGAAAGATTGGATATCAGATTGGAGGGAGAGAGTATGGAGGAGGTGAATGTATTCAGATATTTGGGAGTGGACATGTCAGCAGATGGGTCTATGAAGGATGAGGTGAATCATAGAATTGATGAGGGAAAAAGGGTGAGTGGAGCACTTCGGAGTCTGTGGAGACAAACAAAGAACTTTGTCCATGGAAGTAAAGAGGGGAATGTATGAGACTATAGTTATACCAACACTCTTATATGGGTGTGAAGCATGGGTGATGAATGTTGCAACGAGGAGAAGGCTGGAGGCAGTGGAGATGTCATGTCTGAGGTCAATGTGTGGTGTGAATATAATGCAGAGAATTCGGAGTTTGGAAATTAGGAGGAGGTGCGGGATTACCAAAACGATTGTCCAGAGAGCTGAGGAGGGGTTGTTGAGGTGGTTCAGACATGTAGAGAGAATGGAACGAGACAGAATGACTTCGAGAGTGTATAAATCTATAGTGGAGGGAAGGCGGGGTAGGGGTCGGCCTAGGAAAGGTTGGAGGGAGGTGGTAAAGGAGGTTTTGTGTGCAAGGGGCTTGGACTGCCAGCAAGCTTGTGTGAGTGTATCTGATAGGAGTGAATGGAGACAAATAGTTTTTAATACTTGACGTGCTGTTGGAGTGTGAGCAAAGTAACATTTATGAAGGGATTCAGGGAATCCGGCAGGCCGGACTTGAGTCCTGGAGATAGAAAGTACAGTGCCTGCACTCTGAAGGAGGGGTGTTAATGTTGCAGTTTTATAACTGCAGTGTAAAGCACCCTTCTGGCAAGACAGTGATGGAGTGAATGATGAAAGTTTTTCTTTCTCGGGCCACCTTTCCTTGGTGGGAATCGGCCGATGTTTTAGTAAATATATATATATATATATATATATATATATATATGTCGTGCCGATTAGGTAAAACTGGTCAATTAGCAAGAACTCCTCTAAAATTAAGTCCTTTCTAAAATTTTCTCATATACGTTTAAAGATATATTTTTTTCATTTATGTTAATGTAAGAATTTATAATTTTGTACCAAGAGAAACTTTGAAAACCTACCTAACCTTATTACAACAAGCGCAATTTAATTTAGCCTAACCCAACTAAATATATTTTAGATACGTTAACATTAATTTAATAATAAACAAACACAATGAAATATATTTTTTTCGTTATGTTCAGAATGATTTTGGCGAAATTATTGCATACACAAATTTTCACTTGTCTTAATGGCAAGGTGAGCGTTTCTATTTAAGCCAAAATCGCAAGTTTTACCTAATCGGCACGACATATATATATATATATATATATATATATATATATATATATATATATATAATATAATTTGGTCGTCAATCACACAAGGTTAATAAAGCTACTGGCAGTATTTGTGAATTATTGAGGTGTCTCCTTTGTTATTCCATTAAAAATATTTATGCTATTAGAAATTAACATTTGAGTGAAATATCTGTTAGATTAGGAAAGTGAAAGCAGAAAAAATAGTTTAAAATCTAGTTAGGGTGGATATTCTAGACTGCAAGGGTCGGCAAACTACGGCCATATCCGGCCCGCCGGATATGGTCCGCCGGATATGGCCCGCCGCCTATTATTGTGCAGCCTGCGAGCCGGGAATAGATTTTTAATGAATTTTTCAAAAACTAATTAAAATTTTATTTTCCTAAAAAATAGTGTCAATGTAAAGCATCCATATTTATTCCACAGAAGTTGTTGCGTTTGTGTGCAATTGTGTATTGTTTGTGACCGACATAGCGGGAGTAGAAGAACACTCAGTTATATCAGAGAATTTCCCCTTCTATATGTTGCTGTCTTGTAACATTGCATAGCTCCTGAGGACGCACGAGAGTTCGGAAGATCTAGAGCAACAATGCCTCCTAGTCTGACTGGAAGTGTAGCTTGGTCCCACTGCCCATCTGCCTCAGGATACTGTCATATTCGTGCAGTTTAGGGTTATCATATGAAGGTGCAATTCTTGGGAAATATGTCAACCTGGCAGACTCAAGCACTTTGTGAGAAGGTACAAGGCATCATGGGTGTCAAGATTGCCTATTCGTTGTTCCATTCTCTTCAACTCTTCCAGTTTCTTCCTGAGAATTGTGCCAATGGCATCGCTTCCCAGAGGTGCTCCAAGCAAGACGCTATTTGTGGGAGAAATGTATGAGAGTATAGTTATACCAACGCTTTTGTATGGGTGTGAGGCATGGGTTGTGAATGTTGCAACAAAAAGGCTGGAGGCAGTGGAGATGTCATGTCTGAGGGCAATGTGTGGTGTGAATATAATGCAGAGAATCCGTAGTTTGGAGATTAGGAGGAGGTGTGGGATTACCAAAACTATTATCCAGAGGGCTGAGGAGGAGTTATTGAGATAGTTTGGACATGTAGAGAGGGTGGAACAAAATAGAATGACTTCGAGTGTATAAATCTGTAGTGGAGGGAAGGCGGGGTAGGGATTTTGTGTGCGAGGGGCTTGGACTTCCAGCAAGCGTGCGTGAACGTGTTATATAGGAGCGAATGGAGACAAATGGTTTTTAGGACTTGACGTGCTGTTGGAGTGTAAGCAAGGTAACATTTATGAAGGGATTCGGGGAAACCGGCAGGCCGGACTTGATTCCTAGAGATGGAAAGAACAGTGCCGGCACTCTGAAGGAGGTGTGTTAATGTTGCAGTTTTGTAGCTGTAGTGTAAGCATACCTTTGGCAAGACAGTGATGGAGTGAATTATGGTGAAAGTTTTTCTTTTTCGGGCACACCCTGCCTTGGTGGGAAACGGCCGATGTGTTAATATATATATATATAATTGCATTCTACTCCCCGTTTGGTGTACTAGCCTCCACAAGCAGTATATATAGTATTGTAACCACGAACGATTGGTATTTAATAAATTACAACACTGTGACTAGCCGGGGGATCGAACCCGTGTTGTTTTAGTCCGCCTCATAGTGAGCGCAAATTCACGACGTTCAAACCCACTGGACCATACAATCCTACAAAGATCACGCACCCAACACCTAGCTCTGCTGGGTGCGTGATCTGTAGGATTATATGGTCCAGTGGGTTAGAGCGTCGTGAAATTTCCCTCACCATGAGGCGAGCTAAAACAACACGGGTTCGATCCCTTGGCTAGTCGCAGTATATGACTGTAGAAGAGCTAACTACCAGCATGCAGTATTTCACCACACCAAACAACCAACATATATGACTACCAGTGCTAACTACCAGCATACACCATATATGACTACTACAACTCGTTATTAGCGCACAGTGCTAAACCACAGCTAAGAACCATGACCAGGGTGTCCCGTAGCTCAGTTGGCAGCGCACGCAGCTCACATATTGAGGTCCGGTTCGACCCTCGGTACGGGTGGAAACACTAGGACGTGTTTTCTTAAAACACCTGCTGTCCATGTTCACCTAGCAGTAGATAGGTACCTGGGTGTTAGGCGACTGTTGTGGATCGCATCCTGGGGACAAAATTTACCTAAATTGCCCGAAATGCTCTGCATAACAAGGGTTTTTCTATATATTATGTCACTGATGTCAGCTAGGCCCGTGTACGTTAACGTACATGTTCTTGTAGAAATAAAGATTATCATCATTAATGTGCATTTATTAATACGTAAATGGCACATAGTTTCAAACATAGTCTACACTGAAAGGGCAATGACATTTCCCCATACATAATCCTGCTTTTCAAATGTCCCCAGAGCATGTAAACAATTTGAGTGTAATTTGGTAAGATCAATTTCCTCTGCTATAAATCCCTTTAGCAGTGGCTTACAAAAACAACATCAAACTGGCGAATGTGTTGAGTTTATTGCTAAAATTGAAGCGTTTGTATATCTGTATTGGTGGTGGGAGCACTTGCACGTGGAAACACGTACACAAGGGCACAGCGATGGTGGTACGAACACCAGAACACACTCGGTATTTTATTGGTGGCACACACATAAAGTATGTGCACTTCATTGGATGTGTACACACACACACACACACATAGCTTTAAGAAGTATGATAAAGCTCATGGAGCAGAAAGAGAGTGGACCTAGTAGCGAACAGTGAGGAGGCAGGGCCAGGAGCTATGATTCGACCCTTGCAACCACAATTAGATGAGTACAATTATGTAGGTAGAAAAATGAAATGGTTATATTAAAAACCATAATTTTTAAAGTGTAAGCCAGCGGAAGGCCTCGGTCAGATGACCAAAAGCTCCAGCTGAGGGTCACCATATGACTAAACCCCGCGTCAGGAAACACTTGTCCTGTTTACTGACAAACCTACCAAACCTAACTGACCACGCATACAATGATACACATCTTGCCCAAGAAACCCATGGATGGGCGAAACACTGAGCTTCCTATCCTTCCTCACCTAGCCTCTTCTAGCACTTTTTTCTCTCCCAACTTATCCATGCCTTTCCTAGTGTTTCCCAACCTCGTGCAACCTCTCCCATCCCCTATTAACCTCTGCTACCACTTCCTCACCCCTTCTAGTCTGTCCCACCCCTTTCTAACCTCTCCATTGCATCAACATGCTTCATTTATCACCTACCTGCACTCCGTAATTAACCTGACAAGAATTCTATTAACTCTCTAATTAAAACATAAAAGCTGGCTTCTCCATAACTATTATAATTAACTTCACTCATGACATTATTATTATTATTATTATTATTATTATTATTATTATTATTATTATTATTATTATTATTATTATTATTATTATTATTATAACTATCGTTAAAAGTTATTGTTGTTACTGTTGTTATTATTATTATTGCTATTATAATTGTTTTTGTTATTGCTGCTACTGCTGTTTTTCTTTAGACTTTCGTAAAAAATTTCTTAAGGAAAGATATTATGAGAGGTTAAACGCCTTACTTCTCATCGTCAAATTCAAGTTTGATTATCGAAGATTAATCAACATTTTTGGACATATTAGTAACTAGTACTGACCTACGAGGTCCGAGAAAGGTATCCCCCTGCATTCCTTAACCCCAGCCCTCTCTACTTCAATAGTACAGGGTGACCATAAACTTTTAATACATCGGAATGTCAAAAATGCATGTGTTATGTATGCTTTTGCATATGTATCTGTGCAAATGTGTACAAGTGCAGATGTATGCATCTACATGTGTGTGACTGTGTGTGTGTGTGTGTACTGTATGTATTTTTGTGCGGATTCATACGTGTGCAAATACACACACATGTGTACGTGTTCACACATATGCATATGGATATGCATATTTGTATGTTCGTGTGAATATGCATAACTCTGAATATTTAAGCGTATACATATGTATACATGATAATATTCTTGGGCATATGTATGTATGTATGAGTGATAAAATAGGACCAGAAATGAAGGTAGTCACTAGCTGCAGTATTACAAAACAATTACTGGTAGATATATGTCCGGCGAGTCCCACAGGTTTTGTAAGGTTTATTTGGTTTATAAAGCAGCTGTGTTGGTTTATGAATCAACTGAGTCGGTTTATGAATCAGCTGAGTCGGTTTATGAATCAGCTGAGTCGGTTTATGAATCAGCTGAGTCGGTTTATGAATCAACTGAGTCGGTTTATGAATCAACTGAGTCGGTTTATGAATCAACTGAGTCGGTTTATGAATCAACTGAGTCGGTTTATGAACCAAATGAGTCGGTTTATGAACCAACTGAGTCGGTTTATGAACCAACTGCGTTCACAGTGTGTCTCATACTGATTTTCAGGAGAAATTGTTCTGTTTCGTTCACTGAAATCATTACTATGATCGCAATGAAACTCACATAAGTTATTTTTCAGTAAAGAACACACACACACACACACCCTGCCAAATGTAAAGTCATGAAGATCGGGGAAGGGCAAAGAAGACCGCAGACAGAGTACAGTCTAGGTGGCCAAAGACTGCAAACCTCACTCAAGGAAAAAGATCTTGGGGTGAGTATAATACCGAGCACATCTCCTGAGGCACACATCAATCAGATAACTGCTGCAGCATACGGGCGGCTGGCAAACCTAAGAATAGCGTTCCAATACCTCACTAAGGAATCGTTCAAGACTCTGTACACCATATACGTCAGGCCCATACTGGAGTATGCAGCACCAGTTTGGAACCCACACCTGGTCAAGCACGTCAAGAAATTAGAGAAAGTGCAAAGGTTTGCAATAAGACTAGTCCCAGAGCTAAGGGGATTGTCCTACGAAGAAAGGTTAAGGGAAATCGGCCTGACGACACTAGAGGACAGGAGGGTTAGGGGAGACATGATAACGACATATAAAATACTACGAGGAATTGATAAGGTGGACAGAGACAAGATGTTCCAGAGAGGGGACACAGAAACAAGGGGTCACAATTGGAAGTTGAAGACTCCTATGAGTCAAATGGATGTTAGGAAGTATTTCTTCAGTCATAGAGTTGTCAGGAAGTGGAATGGCCTAGAAAGCGACGTAGTGGAGGTAGGAACCATACATAGTTTTAAGACGAGGTTTGATAAAGCTCATGGAGCAGGGAGAGAGAGGACCTAGTAGCAATCAGTGAAGAGGCGGGGCCAGGAGCTATGAATCGACCCCTGCAACCACAAATAGGTGAGTACACACACACACACACACACACACATAATACCACTGTAAAAATAAATCTAACATTTTAAATTCAGTGTAATATATAATATTTGTTGCAATTTTCAGATAAATGAATATTTCCTAAATTACTTAAAAATATTTCGTAAAAACTTTTCATTGGTCAATATCATTGTGCTTCAAAAGAGTATATATGATACTCTTAGAATTTTACTAAGATAATTAGGAAATTGTAAACTATGAAGCCCACTAAAAATTCAGTCTTCTACTAAGAAATAGTAACGCTTGAAGTTTGAAGCCAACCAGAAGAGTCATTCTTGTAATTGCATAAAATCCATCAATTCAAGTGTTAGTAAATTAAAAAAAAAATTCGCCTTTACAGCCCAAGATCAACCCTAACCATCCTTTAAGGTTTCAAGCTGATTAGAGGAGGCATTCTCCAGATATCACATGGACTCCAACGATTTCAAATTTAACTATGTTAGTATATGGGGTAAATTTGTACCCACCGAACAGAAACCTGTCGGGTATTATCTTCTCTCAAAATGCATCAGTCATTAAGGATTGAAGCCGTGTAGATGAGATATACTAAAATATTTCAAGGAAATAAATGCACTATTTTAAAAATACAATTGACAAGTTGATACCTATACACTGCACCATCTACTGAGAAGGACACACCAGGGTGGAAAATCTGAAGCCAGTCAAAATAAGCTTTTTTATCTTTTTAAGAAGAGAAAGTCACAATACCGTGACTGGATCAATTCACAAATAACCCGAACATAGGAGAAGCTTATGACGATGTTTCGCTCCAACTTGAACCATTTACAAAGTCCCGTCCCTGTCCGTCGACCTTGAATATATATATATATATATATATATATATATATATATATATATATATATATATATATATATATATATATATATATCACCCACACACGCTCCTCCACACTTTTGTGTTCTATAATTTTTAAAGGGGGTGAAGAGGTAAGCCAGCTGAAGGTCTCGGTCAGATGACCAAAAGCTCCAGCTGCGGATCATCATATGACCCGCGTCAGGAAACACTTGTCTTGCTTCCGGACGAACCTACCTTTTCTTTTGTGTTAGTGTGACTTTGTAAATGGTCCAAGTCGGACCGAAACATCGTCTTAAGCTCCTCTCTTTTATGTGCGGGTTATTTGTGTATGGGCTTTCTCAGGTTATTGCACGGAAACCCAAACAGAGAATGGTCTATAAAAACTGGACCAGAGGGCAACGACACTGCAATAGTTACATGAACCTTTCCCTATTGACATTACAGCAGAATTGAAATTTTGATTTGGATCGGATTAGGAGGTTTCAAAATATAAACGAAAACCTTGGAGGTAGAAGAAAATATTAAGATAATGACTTAATCACAATTAAAAAGGCACAACTTCCTGGACAACTAATTCACTATAATCACACAATTTGAAAAGGAAACTTTTTGAACTATTCCAAACAGATGTGACCCGGAAACAATAGTTGTAATTTTTCACTCTATAAGTATTTTATGAGAAATGGTCTGGTGGTACAGACAAGATGTGGAAAAAGACACTTATGTATAGTTCAGGACATTTATTAAAAGAAACGTTTCGCCACGAGTGGCGAAACGCACTGAACATAAGTGTTTTCGTCCACAAGTATTTTATGAATTAAAGATTGTACTTAGAGAAGTTTCTGATGGTTACAAGAGAATTGGAATTGTTACCAACAGTAGGGAACCGGTGTTTAACCAACCATCTTGACAATATAAAAGACTCAGAAATGATATTGCTTGTAATCAGATATAATGAACATCCATGATACTTTGGAATTTCTTAACTGGTTGATATTTCCTTATCTTTTTTTAAGAATTTGTTGAGCTTTTTAATATTACCTACAAAAGTCTGAGAGTTAAGTGTTAATATGTCGCTCTGTTACTGGTAAATTCTTGTAAATTTTCATTGTAAATTTATTTATCTCTAATAAATTACCTCTCTCATGTTAATTCATAAATGTTCTTTCATTTATAATTTCTGAGGTGTTCCAAAGTAATTTGAAATCTTTTGGGAATCCCCGCGTGTGTGGATTTGTTTTTTGGAGTATTGAAAGGACAACCACTAAGGAAATTTTAGCTAAGATTATTGTTTAAGATTCACCTAAGAAAACTTAGTGATTCAATGAAAAATTATAGCAGTTCTTATTGAAGAGCCCTCAAGGGAGGTTCCTTGATGCTGGTGAGGGGTCTTGATCTAGAAAATTGGATCTGATTTGTGCCTGAATGCCTTCCAATTTCCCCCACCAGGTGCTGTATAATCCCTACAGGTTTAGTGGTGCCCCACCATGGTAATAATAATAATCTTCTTAGAGCGCGCACACACACACACACACACACACACACACACACACACACACCACACACACACACAGTTTCCTGTGTCTTGACCAACAAGTTAAAGCGGTATTCTCGTCTCTGTTCCCAAGAGCCTTTTGCCTGTGCCACACAAAATGTACGAATAAATATTAAAATTGTGTAATATTTTTATGAATTATCCCCCATGCTCGTTTTGCAACGTTCGAAATGTCTCGCCTGAAGACTTTTGTAAATACTTAGTCCTTCTTTTAATGTAAAATTAAAATGCATAATGAAATATTTGTCATCTTGTAGGCATTAATGTAACATACAGATGAAGTAACACTGTTAACGTTTTATCATGGAAGAAACACCATGAGGTTTCCTATATAAAGTGTCTCCATACCAAGACGCCGGAAAAACCTGTTTGTAGAAGTTTTTTCGCCTTAAAGAGTGACAAGCCATGTATAACAACAAAGAGAAGATAAGATCCAAATAAAGTACAAAACGAGATTTCTTTCAAAAGTAAACTAAAACTCTTTTTTCTACATAGCACATGGAAACGCTCTCCAGATGATAGAAGATCCAGTTTTAAAATGATAGTGGTTTCCTCCACCATCAAAGAGATTACAGCACAACTGGCTCTATCGGCAGACAAAAAATTTATCTGAGTAGGAGCGTGAGGTTGGCCAGTTAATAGTAGAGGAAAATGTCCGAAAGGACAAATCTAAGAGCCAAGCCTCGACGTCCAAAACAGCAGAGGTTGCTTTTTAGAGGTTATGGTCAACCACAGCCACTGGTGGCAACGATTTATTTACTGAGGGAACCAGTGGAGGTTGTCCTCACCCCCCCCCCCCATCTTCATAAAAAACATGCCAGATCAAGAATATTTTCAACCCAGTATTGTTCTCAGCCTTAGACGGGATGGGGTAAATAACTAAATGGCGCTTAACGGTTTGTCAGAAACTTCTCGCTGCCTTGACTAATACCTTTAAAATATGATTTTTGCCGAGTCTCCGTGAAGTGCAGTCAAGATCAACATCACAGGATGAATAAGTCCTAAAATGAGTCCATTTCACTGGTGGCACACTGGGAGGGAAAGCTTTTACTAGACTTTACCAACAAGGAGCTGTGTAATGGTTAATACCCCAGTTGCAGACTCTCTCCAAATCAGTATTTTCATAATAACTGTTGCTGGCTACACATGCAGGTCTATCATCTTCATGTGTGGCCATAAAGCACTTAATATTGCGCACCGTGTTGGTGTCATATATCTTTCTTCCCATACACTGTCGTTGTCTTTCCTTCACTCGATTTCTGTAATAACTCAGCTGTGAAGATTTAAACAGATCACAGAGGGTCAAGTGTATAGTTAATTGGAGGCAGAACTAGTTCCTGGGGGCTCAGAAGCAGAGAGGAAACTGTAGAGAGAGAGAGAGAGAGAGAGAGAGAGAGAGTAACGAAGGGAGCTCTTCCACTAGGACCTGTCCATTTCCTTCTGTCACTCTGTATAGACCTTAAAGTCCTTCCTGCGTACCTCTGCTGCACACACACTTGAATAAGGACCATGGTGGACATCGAGCTGTTAGTACCCGTTCTATGGTAACAGGCTGCTCCATCTGGTCTGGTTATTTCCTTTGTTCGAAAGCCTGCACGCACTTCATAGGTAGAAAATCGGGGCTGAACATCATAGAGGCGCCGGCTTAGTGGACAGAAAAACCAATTGAGGGAATATTGTAAAGTAATTACCTCCTAAGACGCTTTATTATACTCTAGTATTTGGCTTCAAAAACGTTCCTTCCCTTTGATATCAAATATTAACCTAAAATATATACATATTATACATGCGATCCTACTAAAAATTACTACGCTACTATCTCCTTACCTTTCATAATCTGGGATTTCTTTTGGAAATCCTTTAAAGATGGATTGATGGATTTTCCCATATAGTTGACTTGACTGTCTTATCCATTATCCTCATTTCCTTTGGCTTCCATTCATCAAGTAAGAGCAGATATCCTTGGCCTAAAATAATATTTAGCACGAGAATTTTAGCAGAAACCCTCCCGTATGTCATGTTATAAATGGTATATTATAACGACAAGTTGAAGAGTAAAACATATGGACAGTACTAGGAATCTTGACGAAACGTGTCGCCTGCGCTGCAGGTTTCCTCAATCGACTACAGGGACATGAACACTTATCATCTTGCCCCAAAGTTGATGTACTGATTACATCAACTACCTCGCCACTTCGTCTACTTCGTCTTCCACCTACAGCACAGGCGAAACGTTTCAAAAAACCTTACTAGTTTTTCTCATATGCCCTTCCATACAGCCTTGCCCCAGCCACCACTGTCATCCTGATGAAGAGCTCCGAGAGAAGCCCTTGCCACTATAACCTTATTTAGTATCTCTCAAGGAAGACCTTGAAGTAGTTACCGAATTTTTGTCTTTATTTTTCTTCCTCTTAGTTTTCGTTTATAACACGAGAACGCTTCATCCGATCAGGTTCAAATTCGGCGAGAGTTGAAAACATTCCAAAATTTCTGGAATGGGACCGATGTCCACCATGGTCTTTATTCAAGTATGTGTGCAGCGGAGGTACGCAGGAAGGACTTTAAGGTCTATACAGAGTGACAGAAGGAAATGGACAGGACGAGCCGGTGGAAGAGCTCCCTTCCTCCCTCTCACTCTCTCCTTTATAGTTTCCTCTCTGCTTCTGAGCCATCAGGAACTAGTTCTGCCTCCAATTACCTGTACACTTGACCCTCTGTGATCTGTTTAAATCGTCAAGCATCACGGCTGAGTTATTACAGAAATCGAGTGAAGGAAAGATACCGACAGTGTAGGGAAAGAAAGAGATATGACACCAACACGGTGTGCAATATTAAGTGTTTTGTTACTACACATGAAGGTGATAGACCTGTATGTGTAGTCAGGAATAGTTATTATGACAATACTGATTTGGAGAGAGTTTGCAAAAGCCTCTACCCTAGGCTTCAAAAGTTTAAAAAACAACAGTATCTCCTAGTCTGGCGACTGCAGAGACTGACATTATGGTGTGTAGGTACAGTTGCCAATTTTACATATAAAGTGAAAATTTTATTCCTATTAATCACGTTAAATATATTTAAGTCTGCCTCTTCTGAACGTCTTCAATATTTAACGGCTGATGCATCATACGAACAGGATATTTTCAATAAGGTTTAAAAAAACTAGGAATCGTGTGACTCCGTGCGATAACTAGAAAAAACCTCTTCTGATTAGCTTCAAATGTTCAGCCCTGATGTGTTTAACAGAGAGCAAGATTCACGTTCTTATTGGGCTGTAAAAATTCCTAAATGCCAGTTTTATTAGTGATATTGATTTCGTCTCAAAAAGTAAGGCATTCCTCCTCTGGTCGGATTCACAACATTAACACTGATGCATTCCATAAGAAGGATGAGACTATAAGTTTAAACATTGTGGATCAGAATGTGAAATTTTACAGAAACTGTTGAGCAGTTTGGAGTTCTAGGATTCAGATCAATCTCTTGAGAAAGTCTTTTCTGAATGGCTTCAAAATTTCAGTGTTGATGGGCTTTATTAAAACAAAGCCTACCAACACTGAACTTTGAGCTGTGTAAACTTTAATTTGCTAATTTTTTAAACTGGTGTCCAAGTAATAACTCGAAAATGCCTCTCCTGATAGGCTTCAAACACTAAACGCTGGTGAATGTTAATTAAAAATATTTTTGTATTCAATTTGAACTGTGTAGAGGCACAGAGACCCTTTTCATATAAAAAATATATGAAATTAGGCTTTCTTAAAAATAAAAACACGATTTTTTTTGTTGGATTGAAGACTGTTTCATAGAATAGAACTGAAAAATATAAAATGAGAAATAATGAAAAATAGCTTTTTCATGTTTTATGTTTTAAAGTTTCAGGAATTTAGTGAACTTTTATATATCTCAAAGTGAAATAGAAAATCCTGCTTGCAAGCAGTGGCGTACAGAGGTCTGGTAATGCCCGGGGCGAACTCCTTGATTGTATGCCCTCAAAGACTCCTTGATTGTATGCCCCAAATCACTATTGTATTGTTCACTGCTCTGATGGCCACCCACCTCCTCTCCAGCCAAGACTTTGCCTCCTGGAATCATTGAAGTTGTATCTACAGCAGATGATCTCTCCAAAGCAATTATTCAGAAGCTGGTAGGACTGCTTTGTTACCTCCCTTAGGAAATTATTCCATTATCCTTCTATGATGCTGTTGCTGAGTCTGCAAGGAAACGCCGGATGGTTGCAGTCCCAGTACGAGAAAGAGGGTGGAGAGTGGATTGCAAAGCATGTTAACCCACCTCTCAGTTCATCTTTGGGAGAGCTTTTAGAAGGCGAAGTCGACGAGAGTTCTTCAAACCACTGCAATATCTTAAGCCACATCCTGATTAACTGGGAAAAATTGAAGAGTTTCAGGGTGTATTATGGTTGTGGAAAACCACATGATGATGTAGGGGAGTTAGTAGATGGGGAGCTGGAGGTATTGGGTAGATGGCGGGAATATTTTGAGGAACTTTTAAATGTTGATGAAAAGAGGGAGGCGATAATTTCATGTACTGGCCAGGGAGGTACAACATCGTTTAGGAGTGAAGAAGAGCAGGATGTGAGTGTGGGGGAGGTGCGTGAGGCATTACGTAGAATGAAAGGGGGTAAAGCAGCTGGAATTGACGGAATCATGACAGAAATGTTAAAAGCAGGGGGGGATATAGTGCTGGAGTGGTTGGTATTTTTGTTTAATAAATGTATGAAAGAGGGGAAGGTACCTAGGGATTGGCAGCGAGCATGTATAGTTCCTTTATATAAAGGGAAGGGGATAAAAGAGAGTGTAAAAATTATAGGGAATAAGTTTACTGAGTATACCAGGTAAAGTGTATGGCAGGGTTATTATTGAAAGAATTAGAGGTAAGACAGAGAGTAGGATTGCAGATGAGCAAGGAGGCTTTAGAATGGGTAGGGATGTGTAGATCAAGTGTTTACAGTGAAGCATATATGTGAACAGTATTTAGATAAAGGTAGAGAAGTTTTTATTGCATTTATGGATTTAGAAAAGGCATATGATAGAGTGGATAGGGGAGCAATGTGGCAAATGTTGCAAGTGTATGGAATAGGTAGTAAGTTACTGAAGGCTGTAAAGAGTTTTTATGAGGATAGTGAGGCTCAGGTTAGGGTGTGTAGGAGAGAGGGAGATTACTTCCCGGTAAAAGTAGGTCTTAGACAGGGATGTGTGATGTCACCATGGTTGTTTAATATATTTATAGATGGGGTTGTAAAAGAAGTAAATGCTAGGGTGTTGGGGAGAGGGGTGGGATTAAATTTTGGAGAATTAAATGCAAAATGGGAGTTGACACAGTTACTTTTTGCTGATGATACTGTGCTTATGGGAGATTCTAAAGAAAAGTTGCAAAGGTTAGTGGACGAGTTTGGGAGAGTGTGTAAAGGTAGAAAGTTGAAAGTGAACATAGATAAGAGTAAGGTGATGAGGTATCAAACGATTTAAATAAAGAAAAATTGGATATCACATTGGAGAGAGGGATTATGGAAGAAGTAAATGTTTTCAGATATTTGGGAGTTGATGTGTCAGCGGATGGATTTATGAAGGATGAGGTTAACCATAGAATTGATGAAGGAAAAAGGTGAGTGGTGCATTGAGGTATCTGTGGAGACAAAAACGTTATCCATGGAGGCAAAGAAGGGAATGTACGAAAGTATAGTGGTACCAACACTCTTATATGGGTGTGAAGCATGGGTTGCAAATGCTGCAGCGAGGAGGAGGCTGGAGGCAGTGGAGATGTCCTGTCTAAGGGCAATGTGTGGTGTAAATATTATGCAGAAAATTCGGAATGTGGAAATTAGGAGAAGGTGTGGAGTTACTAAAAGTATTTGTCAGAGGGCTGAAGGGGGGTTGTTGAGGTGGTTTGGTCATTTAGAGAGAATGGATCAAAGTAGAATGACTTGGAGAGCGTATAAATCTGTGGGGGAAGGAAGGCGGGGTAGGGGTCGTCCTAGAAAAGGTTGGAGGAAGGGATAAAGGAGGTTTTGTGGGCGAGGGCTTGGACTTCCAGCAAGCATGTGTGAGCGTGTTAGATAGGAGTGAATGGAGACGAATGGTTTTTGGGACATGACGATCTGTTGGAGTGTGAGCAGGGTAACATTGTGTGAAGGGATTCAGGGAAACCAGTTAATTGATTTAGTTGGACTTGAGTCCTGGAAATGGGAAGTACAATGCCTGCACTTTAAAGGAGGGGTCTGAGATAGTGACAGCTGGGAGGGACTTTTCTCAGCTGTCGTATCTGAGCTCCTCTGCAAAGACAGTGATTATGTATGAGTGTGGTGAAAGTGTTGAATGATGATGAAAGTTTTTTCTTTTGGGGATTTTCTTTCTTTTTGGGTCACCCTGCCTCGGTGGCAGACGGCCGACTTGTTGAAAAAAAAAAAAAAAAATATATATACATATATATATATATATAATGTAGTGTCAATTAGGTAAAACTTGCGATTTTGGCTTAAATAGCAACGCTCTTCTTGCCATATAAGACAAGCGAAAATTTGTGTATGCAATAATTTCGCCAAAATCATTCTGAACCTAAAGAAAAAAAAATATTTCATTGTGTTTGTTTATTATTAAATTATTGTTAACGTATCTAAAATATATTTAGTTGGGTTAGGCTAAATTAAATTGCGCTTGTTGTAATAAGGTTAGGTAGGTTTTCAAAGTTTCTCTTGGTACAAAATTATAAATTTTTACATTAACATAAATGAAAAAAATATATATTTAAACGTATAAGAGAAAATTTTAGAAAGGACTTAATTTTAAATAAGTTCTTGTTAATTGACCAGTATTACCTAATCGGCACGACATATATATATATATATATATATATATATATATATATATATATATATATATATATATATATATATATATATATATATATATATATATATATATATCAGTATGGAAGAAATTCCTTAGTGAAAATGGGAAATAAAACCTGAGTGCTTACACACATATTTTTAGAGGAACTGAAAGGAGAGGCCAGAGGACATTTTAAATGTTAGACACTGAGGTGACACCTCACTCACAGAAGGTGATCAATCATCCAGTGAGGTGACACCTCACTCAGTGAGGTGACACCTCACTCACAGAAGGTGATCAATCATCCAGTGAGGTGACACTCACTCAGAGGTGATCAATCATCAGTGAGTGACACCTCACCACAGAGTGATCAATCATCCAGTGAGGTGACACCTCACTCACAGAAGGTGATCAATCATCCAGTGAGGTGACACCTCACTCACAGAAGGTGATCAATCATCCAGTGAGGTGACACTCACTCACAGAAGGTGATCAATCATCCAGTGAGGTGACACCACTCACAGAAGGTGATCAATCATCCAGTGAGGTGACACCTCACTCACAGAAGGTGATCAATCATCCAGTGAGGTGACACTCACTCACAGAAGGTGATCAATCATCCAGTGAGGTGACACTCACTCAGAAGGTGATCAATCATCCAGTGAGGTGACACCTCACTCACAGAAGGTGATCAATCATCCAGTGAGGTGACACCTCACTCACAGAAGGTGATCAATCATCCAGTGAGGTGACACCTCACTCACAGAAGGTGATCAATCATCCAGTGAGGTGACACCTCACTCACAGAAGGTGATCAATCATCCAGTGAGGTGACACCTCACTCACAGAAGGTGACCAATCATCCAGTGAGGTGACACCTCACTCACAGAAGGTGACCAATCATCCAGTGAGGTGACACCTCACTCACAGAAGGTGACCAATCATCCAGTGAGGTGACACCTCACTCACAGAAGGTGACCAATCATCCAGTGAGGTGACACCTCACTCACAGAAGGTGACCAATCATCCAGTGAGGTGACACCTCACTCACAGAAGGTGACCAATCATCCAGTGAGGTGACACCTCACTCACAGAAGGTGATCAATCATCCAGTGAGGTGACACCTCACTCACAGAAGGTGATCAATCATCCAGTGAGTCGTCGTAGATTTATACTTTTCCGTCAATACATTGTTAAAAATATTATTTCATTCAACAAAACTAACTTGACAGCCTAACTTAAACTTACCTTAATAAGTTTTGAGTAACTTTTTCTAAGAAATAATCAATTTAGGATCTGCCTAAATTTATTTGTTCTTGATTGTCGATGAAAAAAATAAATTCATTATTTAATTTGCAATAAGAACTTCAGACGACGTTTCAGTCCTGCAGAAACTTAATTTAATGAGCAAGATTCACGAAACTGCAATAACAAGATTGTAAACAAATCATGGAACGGGTTGGGCTCGAACCCACGACGAGTCCTGAAACTCACAGGCCAGTGCGTTAACAGCTGGTGCTAGTCAAGTGGTTAACGCACTTACCTGTGAGTTTTAGGACTCACTTGCCAAGAGTTCGATCCCCTATTCATTCCGTGATTTGTTAAATCGACTGCTTTTTAAGGGTGATTTTCGGTGCGTCAGGTTGAGTTGAGATGTGCATATGGCTAAGCATCTCTGACTTCAACGGCACAGCCGAGTTTAGTAGATAATGAACAGGTGGGGCCCAAGAGCTGGAGTTTAATCCCTTATAAAACGTGTAGATAATTTACAAGTATGTTAAGTTTACAGAAGCACACATACCGGGCCCCCACTACACACACACACTACTCCAATTTCCTCTGTTCCATTGTTCAACCAACCTGTTTGGCTGCCTCTGACACCTCTCTCTAACTTGTGTGTTCGCTACGCTTGCCAACTATAAACAGAATGCTGCTGCCGTACGCTGCACGAGCCTGTGTACAAAGTGGTCTATTCTCTGTGTATTCTGAACACAACATTGTACTGAGTAACAGATTGTGTTCTCTGTACACTTCGAACATATCTCTGTACTGTACCGTAGGTTCTACATCCTTCACATTACATACATTTTGCATTGTTCAAAAGAACAAACGTGACTAAGTATAAGCACATTCACAACTTTGTACAATATTCAGAAAATCTAATTTCTGCACTTTCAAGTGCAGAAAATAATAATCAAGGCTCTGAACATCATACAGAACAACGGGATCCACTTTCTGTACATTTCAAATATTGTGAAGAAAGCTCTGCCTAGTCTTTGTACAATTTGAATATTGTGCAGAATAGTATATATACTTTCTAAATAATAAGTACACAGCAATGGGTCTACTCGCTGCACGTTCTAAATGCATTGAAGAACAATATATCTAATTTTTGTACATTATAAATGTGAAGAACGATGGGTCTAGTCTATGTACATTCTAGATGCTGAGCAAAACTTTAGATCTAGTTTTGTATGTGTACACTCTAAGTGCTATGTACAACAATGTGTTTACAATTTGTACATTCTGATTACAGTGTGTCAAGTCTTTGTACATTCTGAATTCAATACACAAATAGGATATCAAGCGTGGAGTAGCCAGAACACATTGTACACCAGGAAACAAGAAACAGATGCAGCGTGGACCAACCAGAACACCTTGTATACCGGGGAACAAGACACAGGTGCAGTGTGGACCAACCAGAACAACTTGTACACCGGGGAACAAGACACAGGTGCAGCGTGGACCAACCAGAACACTTGTACACCGAGAACAAAACACAGGTGCAGCGTGGACCAACCAGAACACCTTGTACACCGGGGAACAAGACACAGGTGCAGCGTGGACCAACCAGAACAACTTGTACACAGGGGAACAAGACACAGGTGCAGCCTGTGATTGATGGGCTAATATTTTTGCACTTAAAGCGTCATCTCCGGCTACGTAAAGTTGAGAACATTTAACGACGATACAAAGAAAATATAAAAAAATGATTTGGGTTGAGGTGGAAGATGGGTCAAGAGGGGAGAAACCTGGTCATAAGTGTGTATAAGAATATATGTAGGCAAAAATCACTCTAAAATGCTGGACTATAAAAATGACAAGAAGAACATGGCGGAAAATTGACAGAAAAGAAATGCCTAATGGTTTTCGTGTTGTTGCATACACCTTCCTTCTACACACACACACACACACATACACACACATACATACACATACACATACATACACATACACACACACACACACACACACACACACACACACACACACACACACACACACACACACACACTCCTTCAGTCCACATCATCGCATCGTTTACTTCCTCTGATCTCGCCACTCCGACTTCAATCCAGAAAAAAAAAAGATTTTATCTCCTCGGATCAAAGTTGGCTCCTTCCACATCACTTCCCCCCAAAAAGTTCCGCCCTTGTTACCAGCTCTCATTGCTCTCTGCTGCTCCATTCCACCTCTCCTCCCCGTATATTAAATGATAAAAGCATTTGTGACTGCTCTGTCTTCTGCTCGCTTCCCTTGTCTTTGAAGTTCACTCAGTAGCTTATTCACTCTTTTTTTTTGTCCTTGTAGTGTGATGGTTCCTAGTGACCGTTGTTTATACTCGTCGTCTTGGAGTCTCAGCTGTTGTTCCTGATATAACACATAACAAACAAACTCGTTTGTTCAGATCCTCGCAGACGTCTTTGTCGTTCCTCGTGAGCTCTTCTCCTTATTCCCTTTTATTACCTTGTCCTTTTCCCGCTGTCTTCCTTCTGATGTGACTGTGTAGCAGGTCTTCTGCAGCTTAAGTCTATTTTATTGCATTTCTCTTTCGTTTATTTTTTCACGCGCGCGTGCGCGTGTGTGTTTGCGCGCGCCTCCGTGCGTGCTACTTGTATCCGTAAGGGAAAGAATGGTAAATAGTTACAATTTTCAGTCATTGTGAGGAGCTGGTATAAAAACTTAAACAAAACGACTTTAGTGCCACGTATTACGAACATAGGTAATGTTGACCTGTGACTTGATCGTAATGGGTTGGAGCAAAACAAACTCAGCAGTAATATTTAACTTGTATTTCCCATCACCAATTATATATATAAATATATATATATATATATATATATATATATATATATATATATATATATATATCCGGCAGGCCGGACTTGATTCCTGGAGATGGGAAGCACAGTGCCGGCACTCTGAAGGAGGGGTGTTAATGTTGCAGTTTTGTAGCTGTAGTGTAAGCACGCCTCTGGTAAGACAGTGATGGAGTGAATGATGAAAGTTTCTTTGTCGGGCCACCCTGCCTTGGTGGGAAGCGGCCGATGTGTTAATAAAAAAAAAAATATATATATATATGTACACTTATGTACACTATGTACAGGAGTTGAATATAAGTATACCACACGGTGATAAAGACAAAGACAGAAGCCTGAGAGCACCGTCTTTCAAGCAGCTAGAGTCAAATCTGGCAAATACTGACTAGGAGTGAACCACATCAACTCAGCATTTGGCGAGCTCGTCTATGATTGGTCAATGAACCAAGGTGCTGATTTAACCTAGTTCGCTGGTTGGGAGGCAGCCTATATGGGAGTGTGACATATGCTAAATAAAGTGTAACGTACTCTTTGCATGCCACACCACGTTTGGGACATCTGGATCTCATATCTAGGTTTCGAACGATGGAGCAGCAGCTTCACCAGGTCTCAGCATCACTCTCGTAGCAGCTTCACCAAGTCTCAGCATCACTCTCGTAGCAGCCTCACCAGGTCTCAGCATCACTCTCGTAGCAGCTTCACCAGGTCTCAGCATCACTCTCGTAGCAGCTTCACCAGATCTCAGCATCACTCTCGTAGCAGCTTCACCAGATCTCAGCATCACTCTCGTAGCAGCTTCACCAGATCTCAGCATCACTCTCGTAGCAACTTCACCAGATCTCAGCATCACTCTCGTAGCAGACTCACCAGGTCTCAGCATCACTCTCGTAGCAGCTTCACCAGGTCTCAGCATCACTCTCGTAGCAGCTTCACCAGGTCTCAGCATCACTCTCGTAGCAGCTTCACCAGATCTCAGCATCACTCCCGTAGCAGCTTCACCAGGTCTCAGCATCACTCTCGTAGCAGCTTCACCAGATCTCATCATCACTCTCGTAGCAACTTCACCAGATCTCAGCATCACTCTCGTAGCAGCCTCACCAGGTCTCAGCATCACTCTCGTAGCAGCTTCACCAGGTCTCAGCATCACTCTCGTAGCAGCTTCACCAGGTCTCAGCATCACTCTCGTAGCAGCCTCACCAGGTCTCAGCATCACTCTCGTAGCAGCTTCACCAGGTCTCAGCATCACTCTCGTAGCAGCTTCACCAGGTCTCAGCATCACTCTCGTAGCAGCTTCACCAGGTCTCAGCATCACTCTCGTAGCAGCTTCTCCAGGTCTCAGCATCACTCTCGTATCAGCTTCACCAGGTCTCAGCATCACTCTCGTAGCAGCTTCACCAGGTCTCAGCATCACTCTCGTAACAGCTTCACCAGGTCTCAGCATCACTCTCGTAACAGCTTCACCAGGTCTCAGCATCACTCTCGTAACAGCTTCACCAGGTCTCAGCATCACTCTCGTAGCAGCTTCACCAGGTCTCAGCATCACTCTCGTAACAGCTTCACCAGGTCTCAGCATCACTCTCGTAGCAGCTTCACCAGGTCTCAGCATCACTCTCGTAGCAGCTTCACCAGATCTCAGCATCACTCTCGTAGCAGCCTCACCAGATCTCAGCATCACTCTCGTAGCAGCCTCACCAGATCTCAGCATCACTCTCGTTTGAAGCACTTACAGCTAATCATTGTGATTCCACTGACCGTAAAAGATCCTTAGGACTATTGGTTTAGAAGTGCCACATTACGTAAGCGTGGCGAGGAACGCCCAGCGTCGATACGGTCCAAAGTTTAAGATGTCTTGGACACAGGCAAGATCTCGTAGTTAGGGAGAGCATAACGAAGGGTAACACATACGGCAGAAAGTTCTGTTAATCTTAGTACTTTTGTGAGATGTGTAAGTTTGTTCAGTACAGTTTCCGTGATTTTAGATTTTCATTGTTCTTTGTACTTATACTCTGTTTTTTTTTCACTGTACTTTCGGTAAATCCGTTTTTTTTTTCTAAATTAAGTTTCTATTTCTTTGGGATTATTTAAGTACGAGAGCCACAAGGTATTATTTTAAGTTAGCGAATCTTCTTTATTCTTAAGGACGCTATGGAGTATACTAATACTATTATTACTATTACTACTACAACTAATACTACTACTACTACTATTGTAAATACTGCTACCACTACAAATACTGCTACTACTGCTGCTGCTGCTACTACTGATACTCCTATTGCTACTGTAATTACTGTAACCACGACACCACTTATGCTACTGCTACTATTACTACTGCTGTTGCTGCTACTGATACTCATATTACTATAAGTACTACTGTAATTACTGCAACCACGACACTAATGCTACTGCTACTATTACTGCTACTGCTTCCACTAATACCATTACCACGAAAATACTAATACTTCTACTACTATCAATACTCCCATTACAACTTTACAACTATTAACTGTGGTAATATATTAAAAAAAATTAAGTATTTATACAAACACATATGTATAAATTTTGCTCTTAAGAACCAGTCATTGAAGATAAACTTTTGCATCAAGAAAATACATTGAAAATACAACCCTCAATTCCCTTTCCTCCTTCCCAGGAATAAAGACACACCACTAAGGCTCTGCAGCTCACCAAAGGAGCCTCTGGGGGCTAGACTCTGCTGGCTGAAGACCTCTTGGGGGTTCTGTGTAACGCAGTCTTGTTGAACACCAAACGTTGAGGCACGTAGGTGGGGAAGTATTTTAGGAAAAGAGGATTAAAGAGAAAGAATGTGGTAACTAGACGTTAAAATCCTTGAGGAGTTGAGATAGGAACGCCGAAAATACTTTAGAAATAGTGTGGGGCTAGAGAAAATGCATTGCAGGATTTGATTCTTCCAAAATGATATATAGAGTAATATAGGCAATTTATAAGAGTTGTACCAGTTGGTGAAAAACTGTGATTACTATCTTAACACAACAGTGTATCACTACACAAAATGGAGTTTATTGTTCATGAAATTAACGTATTAGTAACCGTAACGGATGAACACTCCTTCACCAACGGAGCAAGTAGCATCAGTAATACTGATCGTTGTTCCTAAATCAGCTGACAATTATTCCCACAGCAGCATTAATCTCTCTCTCTCTCTCTCTCTCTCTCTCTCTCTCTCTCTCTCTCTCTCTCTCTCTCTCTCTCTCACCACACACACACACACACACACACACACACACACACACTTGTTTTTGAGGAGGTAGGGAGCGACCATCCAGCACGGGAGCACCAGAGGGAGCGACCATCCAGCACGGGAGCACCAGAGGGAGCGACCATCCAGCACGGGAGCACCAGAGGGAGCGACCATCCAGCACGGGAGCACCAGAGGGAGCGACCATCCAGCACGGGAGCACCAGAGTTTGCTTAGCTACTGAGAGGGTCATCCATCTTATGCTAAAACTCGCTTCAGGAAACGATTTTTCCTGACAAAAAGAAATCCACCGCTCTTCCCTCGCAAAGGTGGTAAACAGTCATGCCCACACCCCAAGATCTATATACTACTACTATTATATATATATATATATATATATATATATATATATATATATATATATATATATATATATATATATATATATTATTATAATCTCATAGGTGGAGTGTCTTGATACTGGTGCTCAAACTAGATTAACTTCCATTCTCCAGGTGCTCTAACTCAGATTGAGGCTGAAATACGCAGATATTGACTTTTTTAATTTTTCGGTGAGTGTGGTTTGTCACCTTCCGTGTATAACCTCGTCTAAGTAATCAACTGGAAGCCTACATCATAACCAGGGTTCCCGGGAAGGCTTAACCTGACCACGACACTTGTAATGTACCCCGTGATTACCACTGACACGGTCGAGCCAGACAGTGATTACCACTGACACGGTCGAGCCAGACAGTGATTACCACTGACACGGTCGAGCCAGACAGTGATTACCACTGACACGGTCGAGCCAGACAGTGATTACCACTGACACGGTCGAGCCAGACAGTGATTACCACTGACACGGTCGAGCCAGACAGTGATTACCACTGACACGGTCGAGCCAGACAGTGATTACCACTGACACGGTCGAGCCAGACAGTGATTACCACTGACACGGTCGAGCCAGACAGTGATTACCACTGACACGGTCGAGCCAGACAGTGATTACCACTGACACGGTCGAGCCAGACAGTGATTACCACTGACACGGTCGAGCCAGACAGTGATTACCACTGACACGGTCGAGCCAGACAGTGATTACCACTGGCAGGGTCGAGGCAGACAGTGGTTACCACTGGCAGGGTCGATCCAGACAGTGGTTACCACTGGCAGGGTCGAGCCAGACAGTGTTACCACTGGCAGGGTCGATCCAGACAGTGGTTACCACTGGCAGGGTCGAGCCAGACAGTTGTTACCACTGGCAGGGTCGAGCCAGACAGTGGTTACCACTGGCAGGGTCGAGCCAGACAGTTGTTACCACTGGCAGGGTCGAGCCAGACAGTGGTTACCACTGGCAGGGTCGAGCCAGACAGTTGTTACCACTGGCAGGGTCGAGCCAGACAGTGGTTACCACTGGCAGGGTCGAGACAGACAGTTGTTACCACTGGCAGGGTCGAGACAGACAATGATTACCACTGACATGGTCTATCCAAGCAGTGACAAATACTGACAGGGTTGAGCTAGACAGTCTTAGCACAAACCTCAGAGTTACTCTCACATACTCGATGCCTTAGCGATATAAGAATTTTTTTTTTTTTACTTTCAGTCGATGACAAAATTACAGACATAACAAAAATCATGCGAGTACGACCCTCTAATTTATTTTACATTAATCCTCTGAAAAATTGTATATTCTTACATTTTTGTGGTGTAAATCGGTCACGTGATAAATGGACGTAAGATTTTTACTTAAAAGTATAAGCTGTTGTAGATGAATAGTTCAGAGAACCAAGTTGATAAATTAGACACATATTCAACTATTGGGTATCTTTATTGAGGAAACGTTTCGCCACACAGTGGCTTCATCAGTCCAATACAAAGTAGAAAGTTGTAAAGAGAGGTGGAGTTTGAGGTAATCAGTCCCTCAGCCTGGAGTCGATGTGTTCAGTCCATCAATCTTGTAGTAAGTACAGCATAGGGCAAAAGTAGTTGCTTATATACTGTAGACAGGTGAGGTGAAGCAGGAGGAGGCGGGGTCATAGTGGTACCATCCACTAGTCGAAGTAGGTCTTCGTCCAAAGGTTAGACAAGTGTCGAAAAATTCGTTTGTATTAAGATCCCAAGATGTTGCTGTGTCAGACAGGATGTAGATGAATGGTTCTTTACAACTTTCTACTTTGTATGGACTGATGAAGCCACTGTGTGGCGAAACGTTTCCTCAATAAAGATACCCAAGTGTTGCATATGTGTCTAATTTATCATAAGCTGATGTGAATGGCCCAGCAAAAGTATTTACCCAGTCCACATCCCGGGAAATGGTTCATGATCCAAGGAACTGAAGCTGCACTTTCCTTTCCATGGATGAAACCCTATAAACTCCCATTGTTAAGAACATAATGGAGGAACACTGCAGCAGGCCTGTTGGCCCATACTAGGCAAGTCCTTCTCAAACCCAAATTCACTTAACACAACTATTTGCCAAACCCATTTTCAATGTTACCTAAAAACAATGTAAGATCCCTTCAGGTTTAGCTCTTCCTCAGGAATATAACTACTACAACATGTCTGAGTTCTTCTGTAAACAAAGTTGGAATAAGTGAGGAAGGAAACGGAACAAGTAAGCGATGCTGACGGACTTCAGTGTTTTTATGTCTTACCGAGAGTAAGGAATGAGCATCGTAATCCCTCCTGCTGGAGCTGATTACATTCCACTTAGCAAAGACTAATCAAATACCATTTAGTTTAATTCTTTAAGAAGAATTCTTCTTCTTAGAGGATAATTCCAAAAACGAAGAACAAAGAATACATTTAGTTTATTGAAACTTTGTTAATAATACTGAATAAATGGATGTTTATAGAATGTTATTACTAAGATAAGAATGTAATGTTGGAAGAAGAATTTCGCTCTTGAACTCTTGGAAAAATTGTCATTGGTTTAAGAGTAACACTTAGAATTTAAAATTTACAGTCTTATAAAAGTACACCACTTCAATGCTCCACTTCCTCATTGCTGTCCTGTACTGTAGCACTAGTCTTTTCTGTATCTCCCACACAGCTAGGAGAAGTCCTGTCTGTCTCCTGCCATGGTCCTCATCTCCCTCGTTCCCTACATCCTGCCCTGGTTTTCCCTTCCTCCCTCCGTAGTCGGCATATCGTGAAAGGGAATCACGACCTCAGATTCTTCACGTTTACATCCTAGAAGAATGGGAGTGATCTTGATGTACTTGCACGTGTACATAAACACTAGTAGTATCAAGGCGATCTTGACGTACTTCCCGCAGTGTTGTACACCTTAGTAGGTTCAAGGTGATGTTAACGTGTTCACAGGCGTGTTCTTGCAACCTTGAAGAATCAAGGCTGCTGTCAAACTTGAAGAGCAACACTGATAGTTGCAAGACACAGATCAAACATGCGCCAGTGTAGTGAAGCAACAAGAAGCTTGCAGGAGGAACCTATGATGAACTATAGGAAGGTTGATTTTATTTCGTTGTCTCGACTTAGAAGTATTGTAATACTGTACATAACAATGTACACTTAGCAAGATGGAGAATAGCTGTTGCTAACTTTATAGATGGAGAAGATCTGTCTCCAACAGAATAGATGCAGAAAATCTCTTTCCAACAGAATAGATGGAGAAGATTTCTATCCAACAGAATAGATGGTGAAGATCTCTCTCCAATAGAATAAATGGTGAAGATCTCTCTCCAACAGAGTAGATGGAGAAGATCTCTCTCCAACAGAAAAGATAGAGAAGATCTCTCTCCAACAGAATAAATGGTGAAGATCTCTCTCCAATAGAATAGATGGTGAAGATCTCTCTCCAACAGAATAGATGGAGAAAACCTCTTTCCAACAGAATAGATGGAGAAGATCTCTCTCCAACAGAGTAGATGGAGAAGATCTCTCTCCAACAGAATAGATGGAGAAGATCTCTCTCCAATAGAATAGATGGTGAAGATCTCTCTCCAATAGAATAGAGGGTGAAGATCTCTCTAAAACAGAATAGATGGTGAAGATCTCTCTCCAATAGAATAGATGGTGAAGATCTCTCTAAAACAGAATAGATGGAGAAGATCTCTCTCCAACAGCTAATAATAATAACAAGCACAGGGTATATACCCCCACGGGGTATATTTCGCTTAGCGTACTTATGCTGAGAATTTACTTTAATCCTTATTTTAGGAACTGAAGTATTATTGTCTAGTGGTGACAAGATTACGCGCAGCCTTGATGATCATAGTGTAGTAGATAGACTTAAACCCCATTAACCAACCAATAATAATAATAATAATAATAATAATAATAGTAATATTTTCTATATACATATTCTTCGTTAAACAAAAAATATATTATTATTATTATTATTATTATTATTATTATTTTTATACATATTCTTCGTTAAGCAATAAAAATTATAATCATTTACCAGGATATTAATAAAATCCATCCCATGCAAAAATAATAATTTACCGGAGGAACGTTAGGTAACTCGGATTATTATTATTACTTGTGTTAATGAAGAAGTAAATTAAAAAGTTATTTTTTTCGGAAATACTAACTTTATCAATGAGCTGTAATGTTACTGGTCAGAGATATAGTGTTTGCTGTACGCGATGTTTACTCTGCGTGTTCACTGTACATGGTGTTCAGTGTGTACGTTTAATGTACATAGTGTTTACTGTGCAGAGTTAAGTATAAGTGTTCACTGTACATCATGCTCTGTGTGATGTGTACGTGGTGTTCACTGTACATCGTGCTCTGTGGTGCTCATTATACATGTTCCCTGTACGTGATATGATATTTGTACACGATGCTGTATATGGTGTTCACTCTGGGGTGTTCATTGTCTAGTATACATCGTGTGGTCATTGTACAGTATTCATTATACGTGTTCTTTGTACATGGTGGTGTCTGTACGTGGCATTGTTTATGTGGTGTCGATTGTAAGTGGCACTTGCTATACGTGGTGTACAATGTGTGTGATGCTCAGTGTATGTGGTATTCACTGTGTGGTGTTCACTGATCATGGTGCTGTGTAGTGCTCATTGTACGTATTCCCTGCACATGATATGATCTGTACGTGATATTCACTGTACGTGGTGTCCACTGTGTGGTGTTCACTGTACGTGTTCTCTGTAAATGCTGTACATGGTATGGACACTACGTGGTGTTGATTGTAAGTGGTGTTCCCTGGAGATGGGGGTCACTGTACGTAATAACTGCAAGTAGTCACTACATGGTGTTTACGAGGTCACTAGATAATGTTCACTGTACGTAGGCACTGTACTAAGTGTTTGCTGAGAGTCGTGTTAGCTATATGTACATGTTAACAGAACATAACATTAACTATTAGGGGGATTCACTTTACATAGTGTTCACTGTACGATGTGTACGTTGTACGCAGTGTTCACTAGGTGTTTATTTTCACTGCGTGGTGTTCACCTTCACTGTACGTGGTGTTTACTTTCACCGTATCTGGTGTTCACTTTCACCGTACCTGGTGTTTACCTCCACTGTACGTGGTGTTCACTATCATAGCTGCGTTGTTCCACTATATATACTTCTGTGTAAGATGCCAGAGCAACCAACACTTTAGAAGCTAAAAAACACAGTCTCTTGTTCACGGCAGAAGCAACAGTTATCTTAGCCTGTAGAATAAAAGAATCAAGTGAGGACAAGGTGTGTGGATGTGGGAGAGGGTGTGTGTGTGTACTCACCTATTTGTGGTAGCAGGGGTCGAGACTCAGCTCCTGGCCCCGCTTCTTTACTGACCGCTACTGGGTCCTCTCTCTCCCTGCTCCATGAGCTTTATCATACCTCGTCTTAAAAATATGTATGGTTCCTGCCTCCACTACATCACTTGCCAGACTGTTCCACTTCTTGACAACTCTATGGCTGAAGAAATACTTCCTAACATCACTTTGACTCATCTGAGTCTTCAACTTCCAATTGTGACCCCTTGTTTCTGTGTCCTATCTCTGGAACATCCTGTCTCTGTCCACCCTATTTATTTCTCCTGTGTGTGTGGGGGGGGAGGTGTTTGTGTTTGGGTGGGGTTCTGTTAATATCGTGTTACCCCAATCCTCTCAACCTTCGTATGAAAGATTCCGTTGTCCTGCGGAAGGAGGAGTATGAGTGCCATCTCACGTGCCATGAGTGCCATCTCACGTGCCATAATTCGGACCCCTGAATGAAGCACACCCACGGCTCGAACACACAAGAATATATACAAAACGAAAGCACATTACAGTAAAATGTTGCATAGCATTCACCGCACCGTGATACTCCATGCACAAAACTCATTAAAGCATGCAAGTCTTTTCGCTTTTATCTTGCGTTTTATTTGTGACTTAATGTCTTCTTACAGCCAAAGTTTTTATTTTATTAAATAATTAGGAAGATTATAATGGATAGCAAGAAGCTATTTATCCGTGCCGTGCACGGCCCAATGTAATTACCACACTCTGTGACAGTGAACAACCTCTACTAGGAAAACTCATTGCTTAATTTGTGTACAGTCATGAGCTGGCTTCTCCTGTATGCATGTACAAAGACATTGTGTGTGTGTGTGTGTGTGTGTGTGTGTGTGTGTGTGTGTGCGTGTGTGTGTCAATTAGCGAGAACTTATTTAAAATTAAGTCCTTTCTAAAAAAAATTCTTATACATTTAACGATATATTTTTTTCATTTATGGTAATATAAAAATTAATGATTTTGTACCAAAAGAACCATAGGAAACTTACCTAACTTTATTATAACAAGCGCAATTTTATTTAGCCTAATCCAACTAAATATATTTTATGTAAGTTTATAATAATTTAACAAACGTAATGAAATGTATTTTTTTCGTTAGGTTCAGAATGATTTTGGCGAAATTTTGCATCCACAAATTTTCGCTTGCCTTATTCGGCAAGAAGAGCGTTGCTATTTAAGCCAAAATAGAAAGTTTTAAATATATATATATATATATATATATATATATATATATATATATATATATATATATATATATATATATATATATATGTCGTGCCGATTAGGTAAAACTTGCGATTTTGGCTTAAATAGCAACGCTCACCTTGCCATATAAGACAAGTGAAAATTTGTGTATGCAATAATTTCGCCAAAATCATTCAGAACATAAGGAAAAAAATATATTTCATTGTGTTTGTTTATTATTAAATTAATATTAACGTATCTAAAATATATTTAGTTGGGTTAGGCTAAATTAAATTGCGCTTGTTGTAATAAGGTTAGGTAGGTTTTCAAAGTTTCTCTTGGTACAAAATTTATTTTTTTTACATTAACATAAATGAAAAAAAATATATCTTTAAACGTATAAGAGAAAATTTTAGAAAGGACTTAATTTTAAATGAGTTCTTGCTAATTGACCAGTTTTACCTAATCGGCACGACATATATATATATATATATATATTCTGTACCTAACGAAAAAAATATGTTTCATTGTGTTTGTTTATTAATAAATTATTGTAAGCTTATGTAAAATATGTTTAGTTGGATTATTATAAATTAAATTGCGCTTGTTATATTAATTTTAGGCAAGTTTCTTAACGTTCTTTTGGTACAAATTCATTAATTGTTATATTAACATAAATGAAAAAAAAAATATCTTTAAATGTATAAGAGAAAATTTTAGAAATGACTTAATTTTAAATGAGTTCTTGCTAATTGACCAGTTTTACTTATTCGGCACGACATGTATATAACAACCACTGTGAAAAAAATAGTGAACTTCCGAGCGCTCTCAAGAGCCTCTCGTTGCAGTGAATACTAGTGTCCTTGAGGCAGAATGGTCTGCATATCCTGAAGTCTAAACCTCGCAAAGGCTGGCATATAAGACGCAACAAAGTCAAGAAAGTATAAGCTACACTGAAGCCAAGAAATATAAGAGGAGCCTCGCTAGAGCTGAGTGCCCTGCTGAGAGCGAATACTGATCTCTAGTAATCCTGATGTGTTTGTGTGTGTGTGTGTGTGTGTGTGTGTGTGTGTATGTATTTGTTTCTTTTCTATTTGTTTAATCTGTTTTACAGTTTTTTGCCCTAATATAAATAAACTTTTGGATGTGATGGTAATCACGTACATTTGATGTTGTACGTTTTTTTTCTGTATCCTGGGTTCTGTTCGCCTCTGTACCCACTGGTAGGTCTTGACGAAGAACCTACAACCTGAACGTCAATCACAAGCAACGTCAACCACATGCATCATCAATCACTAGCATCAATCACAGGCAACGTCTGTCACAAGCAATATCAATCACAAGTAACATCAGTCTAGCATCAATCACGAGCAACATCAATCACAGACAACAATTACAAGCAGCGTCAAACATAAGCTTCATCAATCACGAGTACAATCAATCACAAACAACATGAATTACAAGCTCCCTTAATAACAAGCAACAATCACAAGCATGAGCATTATCATTATGGGGGAGCGCATTTATAACAATCACCAATAATCACAAACATTTATCACAAACAATATTTATCACAAACAATATTTATCACAAATATAATTTATTACAAACAACATTTCTCACAAACATTAATGACAATTATTAATCGTAAACATTAGTGGCAAGTATCAGTCAGAAACAACAGCTAAAAAAAAAACAGCCATAGCAAATATTCACAAAAAGCTCTAATCACAAACATCAGTTTCGAAAAAAAGCATCAATAACAGACATGAAAAAGCACAGCAGTTTAGATGATAACACTCATGGCTTTGAACAATGATAGTAAAGATTAAAGTAGTAATCGTGTTAAGGACTTACTTAATGATGGTACTTCCTAGAACGCGCTCTCCAATTTTCCTGGAGATTAACATGCTCTTGCCTTCATTCACTAGCGGTGTAATAATGCAGTAATACGTGGTACTGCTTTTCTGTGTGTTTGCGTGTGCGTGCGTTTTCAGCATAATAAATGCTGAGTCTAATTACTGCCTAATTAGAATGGCGTTCTTGGCAGGAATTTAAAGCAGAGAATTTCCTCTCGGGGTGTTGAGAAGCCGCGTGTGTTTATTCCCATATACCGATGGATATTCTACGCCTCCTGTGGCAGCATACCAGAGAATCCTCGGCTTCTTGCATAAATTCCAGGAATTTCTATGTTCCTTAGGTATATATTGCATAACCTTTCCCCTTTGTGTATATATATCAGGAGCTCCTCTGATAATTTTATATATAATAGAGAAACGGAGGCTTTACAAGTATATCCCTAGGTATCCCCTGCTTCGTATATTCCTCGTGGCCTTCAACTTCTTATCTATAACTTATGGGAACTTTAGTTGCTTATACGTCAAATGATGGTAAACACCTTGTGTATATTAAATGGGAAAGTGTATTCCTTGCGAATATTATAAGTCGTTTACTGAAGATAATAAGTCATGATTCCATGGCTGGAACAATTCACAAATAACCTACAGCAATCTGTCATTCTTGTCGGGACTGACCCAGATTTACTTGTAATACTGGTTGACAAAACCACGGACGCCATGAAACTATACATGCAACATGCACAGAACACAACCAACACGCATTGCATGCAGTAGATCCAGCAAGCAATGCATGCCTTAGTTAAAACTTACATCCATCTTGTCCTTGCGATTACTAGATGTAACTTTCATTAAACTTTGGCGTCGCGTGGAAAAAAAAAAAGCTGTTTCTGTCCGGGAGGTTAGGAATTGGAATTTGGAAATACTTGTGTTTAAACGAGGCCAAGCGAGCCATGATGAGATTACACGAGCTGGGGAGATGTTCATGTTCAGGTTGTATGGTACAACTCGGTTATTTTTATTATATAAGTATCGGGACATTATGTACCTGAGACATGTTAGCGGAAAGTCAATGTCGTGATTTGTATTTCAGCTCAAGGGTCTTCCACCCGCTAATGCTGCAGCCAAATGCCATTCCGACAGGGCATACGTGTGTATTCATGTTAAGTAAAAGGACACAGGTACAACTAATGCGACATTTCATTTTAGCAACGTTTCGCTCTCCAGGAGCTTCGTCAAGCCGTCCTGCTTGACAAAGCTCCTGGAGAGCGAAACGTTGCCACAATAAAATGTCTCATAAGTTGCACTTGTGTCCTTTTACTTAACATATTGTCGGTAATTCTACCAACATTAATACAGTGTATTCATCATTGGATGGGCATTGATGAATTGAATACAGCAGAATAAGGCTGGCATCCGAAGGGTAAACATGCACTAATAATCCCTCTAACAGTGGATTTAAATGAAGAACTTTGATGCTGTCATCTTGGAACGTAATTGCATAAATTTACACCCTTAAATCTTTCACTTCCTCAAGTATATATGTTAAGTAAATATCATCGAAACAGTACTGTCATTACTGAAATTTGTAGCAAGCTCTGCACTGTAGATGCTTAGACCAGTTGTATTATGCTGCGCTTTATGTGAATATTGTAGAATGTATCAGCTATGCAATAAGTGGAGCAAAATCAAATTCAAAACCGAATATCGTTCATTGAAAAGATATTCCAATAGTTATGCCTCTGTAGTGTAACATCAGTAATATTACGTGACTTTGTAGAACGTCTTCTGGTGTTTCTGTCTGACTTTATTTCATCAGCCTAAAAATACGTTTAGTACTTTCCCAAAGAGTAGGGAATGTCATGCTTTGTCTTATGTGATCTTCAGAGGACTTTGTCATGACGCTAATAACAGCACATACTATTGTTTCTGTGATGGTTTAATTTAGTTCGAAATTATTAAATAGAATGAGTACAAACTCTGAAGTTTATTAACGATCAAACATTACAAAATTCAACTTAAAAAAATATTACGGCCAGTTTGGATTTATGTTGATAAGGGCACATCTATTTCTGAATGTTTTACTGACTTTCTGATGCCCAAAAACATGGGTATAACAGGCAATAGTTTGTATAGTATCAGAAGACTATTATTTTGAAAAAAACAAACAAACAATTGATTTGTCCCAGCGAGAAGTCTAGGAACTTTTCATTATCAACCTTAGTGGACATCCTGGTTACATTATCAACCTTAGTGGACATCCTGGTTACATTATCAACCTTAGTGGACATCCTGGTTACATTATCAACCTTAGTGGACATCCTGGTTACATTATCAACCTTAGTGGACATCCTGGTTACATTATCAACCTTAGTGGACATCCTGGTTACATCGAAGAAAAAATCAAAGTTCCATTTTATTTTCAATGATGACACCTAATGCTCCTGTACTATCAGGTACCCACCACTACCAGAGCTTCTGTAACTACTACTGCAACACTACCACCACCATCACTACTACTACCACCATCACCACTACTACCACCATCACCACTACTACTAGTATTACTATTGTTAATCTACTACTAATTGCTGTTACTACTCTTAATCTGCTACTACTATACTACTATCACTACCGCAACCACTAGTACTACTAACCTCTTCATCCTACTACCACCGCTATACTTCAACTATTCCTACTACTACTATCACCACCACCACCACTACTACTACTACCCCCCAATATTACTTACCTGTTGTGTTGGTTGGTATCTTCATCTGACTTGTCTTGCGACTAGCCTCCCCATCCTTCCCTACCTGTCTTCACATCTTCCCATTTTATCCTTCACTCATTTCTTGATGGTCTGAGACGGAACGAAACGTGGATGATTTTCTTTCCTAAGTATGAGTTATAGAAAGTCCTCCACTCTTTGTGTACACATCTTATAAGCCCTTCAGCTTCTTGAGCTTATCTTATAAAGATGTTTGCCTGTCGTGTGAGGAAATGAGTTAAACTTTCTGTAAGCGATCGGCAGATATCTTCCCTTCTTCCAGTACACGCTGGAATTCTTTCAATATTCTTTACTCATTGGCGACTGTGTCCACTTGGTGATTAGGGAACAGAGAATCAAGTCTCCCTTACTTCTTGCCTATGGGTTCAGTCCTTAACAGAAAATAATAATAAGAATAATAACTAACAAAAGTAATAATAATAATATAATAATAATATAATGTTGATAATGCAGTGCTCTGGTTTTCATTGTGGAAGCCGGAATGCCTTATCAGCTCTTAGGTCTGTTAATCAAGTCACTCACAACTTATCCATTACCAAACGACAGTCGGGTTCTCTTGAAGGGGAAGTTTCTCATGCCAGTTGACGTCTGACTTAGAGGCGTCGACAACTCGCCTCGGCAAGTTCCTGTAAATCTGGAGTTCCTGGGATGTCCTCCCGTCGGGACGCCGCCTACCAGGGTTGATCTTGGCTTGTTAGGAAAGAGGGTCTTTGAGAGAGAGTGCGGTAGTGGCCGTAGGTTGCAATGCTTTATTTCAGACACAAATCATGCTGTGTATACACTAAGAAGTATATTTCTGGTTATACAATGAAAGATTTATATCTCATTGTATATGCACTGAGAGGTGTTTGTGTCTGGTTATAATACATCAAAAGGTGTTTTTGTACTCGTATATGCACTTTAATTTGCATCTCTCTGCGTGTATACTCTGAGAGTTTACTTTCATCCCGATAAAATGCGGCTTTAATAACGATACAGTAGGGGATAAATTTACACCTAACAAACGAGCCAGCCAACTAGTTTTCTCACATTATACTTATGTAAATGTGTAAATAGCTTCGACAAAGTAAGTTATTTTACATGACGTGAATATCTCATCCGTTTACCTCAGGCTGTCAATATTCTCTTACTATAATAATAAAATTGGGTAAAAAAATTGTGAGCTGTTTTGGGGTATTTAAGTTAATCTACAGAAAATATAAAATTGAAAAAGAAGGCAGGATGGGCACATATATAAGTTTGATATAGATCAAGTTTCCGGTGTGTTGTTGGCATCCTTGTTCTTGTTTGTTTTCACTCTTCTTAGTAAAGATTAATGTTGCTCTTGTCTGTGTTTACTCACTATAGTGAGTCTCTCTCTCTCTCTCTCTCTCTCTCTCTCTCTCTCTCTCTCTCTCTCTCTCTCTCTCTCTCTCTCTCTCTCTCTCTCTCTCTGACTTTTACGTGAGAAAAAAGATTAAAATAAACCAAAATTCCTTAATTATCTCAACTTCCCGGAGATTCTGGCAAAACTTTGTTTCATTTTGTAATTGTTCAGGAAATTACTTTATCATTTTTGAAAGTCTAAAAACTACAAAGCTTTGCATTTTTTAAACAACTTTTTAAACTCACAATTTTACCACATTTCTGCTCCTCCGAGCCGAAAGATTTTTAAAGGTAACAAATTTAGGCACAAAAATATTTTTTTTTTATTTAAAAAAATAATTTTTTTACGCCTAACTAAAACAGAAGAATCTTGTATCAGTCGTAGGTCGTCTGGCAGTGACGGTAATGACATATTTTTTTTTCCCCTTTACCTTTGCCAGGCGACATAGAAAGACACAGACGGAGGGTCTGGAGTTTTATGACTCTGATCGCGGGTTCTATCCCCGCTCGTGGTATGGTTTGTACTTTCTCTCTCTCTCTCTCTCTCTCTCTCTCTCTCTCTCTCTCTCTCTCTCTCTCTCTACCTCTCACACACAGAACAAGAGGGAAGGTAGGTGTCTATCGACAAGTGCCTTTGACACCTAGTAACTACTACTCACAGGCTATCATAATAATAATAATAATAATAATAATCTTCCCTTCTACAAGTACATGACACAACTTACACAGACGTGGCTGACATCAGTGACATAATATATAGAAAGCGCCTGGTTATGCAGACCATTTCGGGCAACTTAGGTTAATCTTTTCCCCCAGGATGCGACCCACACCAGTCAGCTAACATCCAGGTACCCACTTAACCCTACTTCCTGTTAGATGACCAGGGACAGCAGGTGTAAGGAAACACGCCCACTGTTTTCACCCGTACCGGGGATCGAACCGCTCAATGTGTGCGCTGAGTGCGCTACCAACCGAGCTACGGGCGTTGAATATCTTGTCACGAAATGACAACAGCATGATTAAGGACGTCACACTTAAACTATTAACGGAATAACACAAATAACACACACACAAACAGTGACAGTAGTAGCGCAAACAAGACGAACAACTGCAGAAGAAGTCAGTGGAAATCTGGTTTAGAATCCTAATGCATGACTGATCCTCGAATATACATGTTCAGTTTGGATCCGATTTCCAGCAAAATGTTAAAAAAAAAGAGGTTTCCGAATTGAGGGATGAAACTATTAAAAAATCATAAGTGAGTTTGAACTGATGTCAGTTACGAGTGAGCAAAACAAGAGAAGACTCGAGCACGACATACAAAATTCTTTTGGCATATTGGCAGGCATAGAAGTCACAGATGGAGGCATACCATGTAGCATAGGAGAGAGACAGATATAGGCTTAACATCCAGCACAGGACAGATGTAAGCTTAACATGCAAGACAGGAGGGACACACAGGCATAACATCTATCACATTACACAGCTTCTGCTTATCATCTAAACTGTCTCGTATAATACTGACCAGAGGAAGTACTGATTCATCATTACACTAGTGGAGAAGTGGAATTACCTAGAGAAGGACACAATATAATTCAGAAACATCGGCACCTTTAAAAGTTTTCATGGCACAAATTTATGATGAGGGACCAGGAGCTGGAGTTCGACTCCCGCAGAGCTCGCAGTGATAAATATTCAAGTTTCACATGGAAGCTGCAAAGAAGAGAATGTCATTATCTGAATAAAATTGAGTTTGCTGTGAGTGTTTAACTGGCTGGACCAGAAATTTTGAAGAGAAAAATGTGTAGAGAGTTTTTTTTTTCCTGGGCAGTTAGCAAATGGAACGAACCCACTCAGGGACTTCCGCGATTTACCTTTTTTTCCCCTCTTTTTAAAACACTTCTAATGAGAGGAAAGTTATGACAATAACCTGACTCAAAGTTTATTTTTCTGAAAATTTGTGCAAGTCAGTTGCTGAACCCTCGCCGCTGAGAGTATTGATGGGTATATTGTACAAGTGTATGTACTCAATTGTACTTCCCCTCTTTGTCCTTATTGCGGGGGTCGAGTGTCAGATCCTCTCCCCACCTCTCTCTTACAATCAGTCACATTTTCCTGGCTCATGGTCTATCATACCACCTAATAATGTGTTTCTGCCACCTCTTGTCTAGCTTGTTCCATTTCCTCGTTACACTCAGACTGAAATGCTTTTAGAAAGCTTTGTGACTCTTTTTCACTTGAAACTTCATATGTATATATATATATATATATATATATATATATATATATATATATATATATATATATATATATATATATATATATATATGCAAGCCTCACTTCCAGTCAGGCTTGGGGGCTGGGAGTACGCAAATCCTCCCAGATTGCCCTACCACCTTTCCTATCCTCTTCCATAGCATCAAATGAGTTCAAACAAATTCTTCCAGACAACCTCAGTGATTCAGTAGGAATACAGGACCCTAGCTATGCCATTGCTATCACTGAATGGGAGACTCTTGCTGCTCCAGCACCAAAACCAAGTACAGAACTGGCCTGCAAACAGTCAAGTTGGGCTTAGGGCTGTAACATCACACAGGGAGACTGCCCGTCTCCTAGCTGTGAGTGTACAACACTCTGGAGACTTCCTCCAAACAGTTCCCATTTCGGCAATGGGAACACGCCTCGACCCTAAGACCCTCAAGATTGCAGTGGCTATGCGCCTTGCTGCCCCAATTCACACGGAATATACGTGTGTTTGCTGCGATGCGCAAGCCAACCAATATGGTTTACATGGTCTAAACTGTTCCAAAACCAAGGGCTGGCATGCAAGACACAATGAAGTCAACGACATCATAAAGAAAACCCTTTCTACAGCTGGATGCCCAGTCGAAAGAGAGCCCCGATCACTAGCAGCCAACAATACTCACAACTCAGCCAACCGCCCCGACGGAATCACCATCTATCCTTTGAAGAATGGCAAGCTCTTAGCATGGGACTATACCTGTGTGTCGACACTGGCTGACACCTACATCCATCACAGTGTCGGGCGACAGGGAGGAGCTGCTGACCACAGGGAGGAGTACAAGATTGGCAAGTACAGGGACATAAGTCAACAGTATCAATTTGTCCCAGTAGGATCAGAGACCTTGGGATCATGGGGAAAAAATGCCACACGTTTCCTTAAAGAACTGGGTTCCAGACTCGTCGAGACCACCAGGGACCCAAGGGCGGCCACTTTCATGTTCCAGCGCCTCAGCGTGGCCACCCAGAGGGGAAATGCATGCTGCATACTGGGCTCGCGTCCGGCTTCGGAGGAGCTGGAGGAGATTCATAATCTTTTGATATATTGTACCAATGTATTCATGTTCATGTTTGTGCTTTCTGTCAATGTATTCTGTCTATTAATAAAGCACCCATATAATATATATAGGGAGTGGTAGGAGAAGAAAATATTCAAACAGCTCCGGGGAGAACCTCGAGTTTTCCCTGAGGTACGTTTATTGTCTTCTCTGAGGATGAGGGTTCCCAGAAAAGTTATAGAGGTGGTACCTCCCTATATTATATATATATATATATATACTAAAAACAACCACATGGGGAGCTTATGTTCAATTTATAAGGGAATGCTTACTCTGTTTTCACTGTTCTTTGCTTTCTATAGCTTTTTTCAAGCTCTTGTTCTCTCCGTTTTTAAACAAAGATATCGTGAAGGATGGAGTAAAGTGCGGAGAAAGCGAGGGCAGATTGGTGACACCCCCTTCCCCAAACACATGGTAACGAGGAGGACGTGAGTGGCCGTGAAACCAAAAGTTCGTATAATACTTTTAACCCAAGAAGATTAGAACCTTAAAAGAAAAATCATCTCATTCCAGAAGATATGGTCTAATAAGAGAACAGAGTGTGAAGAGCCAAGGAGTGGTATTAAGTGAGGTAGAGAGGGATAATGTCTGGTAGTGACGGTGGACTGCCTGTAAGGCAGATTACTGATGCAGGATCGGACAGGATTGAGAGGGTAATATGCTGATGGGATCTCTGTTAGGGAGAGAAGTGGGGCGGGTGGGAGGAAGAGGAAGATAATGTTTCACAATCAGTGTATGTACTCGCTTGTTCTTGAGGTGGTCGATTCTCGTCACCGAGTCCAACGATGCTCGTCGAGAGGTGTTCGTTCCTAGCTCGTGTGCTTTATAATCGTGAAACTATGTATGGAGTTTACTTCAACCATCACCTCATCCGGCTCGTTCTAACTTTTCAAACTCTTTAGTTCAAGAAGTATTTCCATACATCCTTGAGCCTAATCCTGGTTATCAGTTTCCAGCTGTGTCCTCACGATCCTGCTCTTATTCACATCAACTTTCACTCCCTACAAGAACATAGAGGTGGAATGTAGACAAATGACTAAGAAAACCGACAAGTTGATAAATTAGACACATTTGCAGCACTTGGATATCTTTATTGTGCTGTGGCACAATACCCAAGTGTTGCACTTGTGTCTAATTTATCATAAAGGAGGAACACTGCAGCAAGCCTACTGGTCCATGCTAAGCAAGTCTTTCTGAAACCCAAATCCACTAACAAATATATCTGCCCAACCTATTTTCAATGCCAATTAAGGAATAAGTTTGATAACCCTATTAACTCGTGTGAAAGTCCCACTGACGTGCATCCCCACTCATATATTCATCTAACCAAAATTTGAAGCTACCCAAGGTTTTAGCTTCAATGACCCTACTAGGCAGACTATACCACTCATCGACTACTCACACATGACCAATTATTCCAACGTTTCTGAGACTTTTGCATGTAATATTATCTTCCCTGATCATTTGCTCTTCCAGTAAAGTAATTTCATTTATTTTACTCTTAACTCGCTGTTTATCAATAATAATAATAATAATAATATCTTTATTTACTACAAGTACATCAATGACTATATAGAAATCCGCTTGTATGCAGAGCATTTCGGGCAAATTAGGTCAGTGTCCCGGGATGCGACCCACACCAGTCGACTAACACTCAGGTATCCATTTTATACTGATGGGTGAACAGGGACAGCAGGTGTCTTATGGAAACACGTCCCTAATGTTCTCCAGCCGTACCGGAGGAGATTCGGACCCCGGACCTCAGTGTGTGAGCTGAGTGCGCTAGCGATCGAGCTACGGGACATCCTATAAATTATAGCTTATTAGGTATTCGTATTCTTGAAGTTATTTCCCCTTTCCTTCCTTATAACTTTCCGCACATAACTTTAGAACGCCTCATCCAACATTAAATAACGTTAAATATAATCGAGTATAGGTCTTTTGAACGGCTGCAGTATTTATTGACTGAGGAATCTCGCGTACAAGATACTACGCCATTAAGTTTTTAATATAGTTGCAAATTTGTCAGTATACTAAAATATTAACAACAAAAAAAAGCTGTTGTGTTTTGTTAAACGCAAAGTTCGTTTTATTACTGGGCTTCGTTGGTGTCAGTTTAACTGTTTTATGGAATAAATTATGATATTGATGTCAGTTCAGTAAATAAACAATTCCTCTATTGTTCAAAAACTTGGACTCGTTGCATTTAGATCAGTTAGTGAAGAATACCTTCTCCGATAGGCTTCAAATTTTTAGCGTTGGTCATTTGTTTATTGTGTACGAGTATGTCCTAATTTGCTGCTTTTATTAAAGAAATTAAGATAGATTCGATGTGCTAACTAGTGAAAGTTGCTTCTGAGTCACATAAAAACATCAACTCTAATATTTAACTGCATTAGAAATCACAGAACGGGTGGGGATCGAACCCAAGGCAGGGAGTACTAAAACTCAGCAGCATGTGTAATTCACCTATGTGTGAAAGATAGGTGGCAGTGGTTGTAGTAGTAATAGTTACAGTAGTAGTAATAGTTACAATAGTAGTAGTATTAGTTACAATAGTAGTAGTATAAGTGGAGGTAACTAGGTTGCTATGTAATGTCAATATTTATTGTTTTGAGTAGAATTGTGGCTCCTAAATGACGAAGCCTAGTACTACTACTACTACTAACACTGCTACTAATACTACTACTAACATTGCCACCACCACTACTACTAACATTACCATCACCACTACTACTAACACTACCACCACTACTAACACTACCACCACCACTACTACTAACATTACCACCACTACTAACACTACCACCACCACCACTACTATCTTTCACTTTACGTAGTACCTATATACCCCTCTCTGTTCTTGTAATGGAGAGCGAAACGTTGCCACAATGAAATGTCACACTAGTTGCATCTATGTCCATTTACCTAACATCTAGTCGGCAATTCTACTATTATTACTATTGTTTACGCTGAGGTAGAAGTGACTGGCATTATGCAATACAAGATACCGTTCACGGATCGCGCAACGACCGTAACGCATCTAGTCCGTAATTGTTCCAGCCACGGTACTGTGATTTATATACTTTATACTACTGTGCAAAGCAAATTTAAGCACACATCATCGTAGCTAAGAGAAATCAGTGAATCCACTTAACAGTAAACAGCCTCATTTCTTTAATTATCCAGCTCGGTTGTTAGCGCACTCAGCTCGCACACTGAGGTCCTGGGATCGATCCCCGGTACGGGTGGGAACATTGGGGCGTGTTTCCTTAAGACACCTCCTGTCCCTGTTCACCTAGCATTAAATAGGTAACTGGGTGCTAGTCGACTGGTGTGGGTCGCATCCAGGGGACAAAACCTAATTTGCCCGCAATGTTCTGCATAACCAGGGACTTTCTATATAGTATGTCATTGATATCAGCTGTCGTCTGTATAAGTTGTATCATGTACTTGTAGAAATATAAATTATTATTATTATTATTATTATTATTATTATTATTATTATAAACCTTGAAACTGGCGATGCATCGAAAATGATTGCGCCGTATGACCCTTACGGTGTTAGCGCTCCCCCCTTGACTGTAATCATAATCTCAATACCCTTGTCTCCTTGGACCCTTTTAATTAACACCTTATCGTCTGCCTTTAGCGACCAAGCGGTTGTTTTCCCAGTGCCTGAAATTGAGACTGGCACAACACTGGGGAGAGCCTTGTGTTGAAGAGAAACAACAGTGCAAAGCGAGCTTAATAAAGCTCCATTGTGATAACGCTCTCCGTTGACCTTATAAAGCTCTACTTTGACTTGACAAAGCTCTACCTGGACTTGATGAATTTCTGCGCTGGAGATATAAAGCGCCACTCTGAGTTGATAAAGCTCTAAATTTACTTCATAAAGCTCTAAATGGACTTCATATAGCTCTAGATTCACTTGATAAAGCTCTATCTTCACTCGTAAAGCTCTATCTTCACTCGTAAACCTCTACCCTGTCAAGAAAAAGCTCTACCTTGACTTGAAAGAGCTCTACATATATATAATAAATCCCTTAAAACTCTGTATTGCTTTCATAAAGCTTTACATTTACTTTATATAGCTCTTCACTGACTAGATAAACCCCCTTCGTTAAGTTAATGAAGCTCAACGTTGACTCGTTTAATCTATATTGACTAGATAAAACTATATATTTAGTTAAATTCTGCATTGACTTGATAAAGCTCCTCGTTGAAAAGTTAAAGCTTTACATTAACCAGATTAAGCTCTATTTTAACTTGAAGCTCTACATAAAGTTGATAAAGCTCTAAAGTGAAAAGTTGGAAATAATAAAGCTTGTTCTGTACCTGTCTTTATTCCTGCCAACAGTAAGTTTCTGTATCCAACAAGCGCTTGTTAAGCTTTTATTTTTTTCTAAGTAATTACAAAAAGTAGCTTTGTTTAAGAACAGACCTTTGATGGAAACTTTTTAGTTTAGTAAATATAAACATTTGTCATGTGTCAAGGACAATTTATACTCCACATAAATGTTTTGGTTTTGTTAGTGTTGCTTCTATTTCTGCTACTTTTTGCAATGGATATTGTTATTGGGTTGCTGGTATTAAGGATAAGCATTGCAAGATCCCTTTGACTAGCAGCAAAACTTTGTTGCAGACGTTTCACTCATGGCTTGGTGAAAGTTTGCACAGGGCGAAATGTTGTCTGTAATGTTTGCTCTGCACCAAGTGTCATTCTGCTATGGTATTGTTTGTTGTTTGTTGTTCAGGGCTAAAACTGTAAAGGAAGAGAAGTCTATTAAAAGTCGTGGTTAATCACAAAAAAATGTCAGGTTGCAAAATCATTACTATTTACTGATGTAAATATTTTAACGCTCGGCTAACGAAATTTTGTGTGAAGGATTTTATTCTGTTTTTTTTTTCTGTGTCAAGAAACCAACCAGCTGGTTATAGGAACGAACACACACACACACACACACACACACACACACACTCAGTCTCTCTCTCTCCCTCTCTCTCTCTCTCTCCAAACCTTACTCAAAAAACTACAAACCTCACTCAAGGAAAAGGATCTTGGGGTGAGTATAACACCAGGCACATCTGAGGTGCACATCAACCAAATAACTCCTGCAGCATACGGGCGCCTAGCAAGCCTAAGAACAGCATTCCGACATCTCAATAAGGAATCGTTCAGGACCCTGCACACCGTGTACGTTAGCCCTATATTGGAATACGCAGCACCAGTTTGGAACCCACACCTAGCCAAGCACGTAAGGAAATTAGAGAAAGTGCAAAGGTTTGCATCAAGATTAGTCCCGGAGCTAAGGAACATGTCCTACGAGGAGAGGCTAAGGGAAATCGACCTGACGACACTGGAAAACAGGAGAGATAGGGGGGGGGTTATGATAGCAACATATAAAATACTTTGAGGAATTGACAAGGTGGACAGAGACAGGATGTTCCAGAGATGGGACACAACAACAAGAGGTCACAGTTGGAAGTTGAAGACTCAGATGAATCACAGGGTTGTTAGGAAGTATTCCTTCTGTCACAGAGTTGTTAGGAAGTGGAATAGTCTAGGAAGTGATGTAGTGGAGGCAGAATCCATAAATAGCTTTAAGAAGAGGTATGATAAAGCTCATGAAGCAGGAAGAGTGACCTAGTAGCGACCAGTGAAGAGGCGGGACCAGGAGCTGTGAATTGACCCATGCAATCACAAATAGGTAAGTACAAGTTGATAATTACACTCACACACAAACACTGCCACTTCCTAAGCTGAAACACAACTCACACAAGAGGAAGACATAAACGGTAAGTGGAAACTTGATATAACAATCATATACAACATGAAAGCTAAGAATTCCCCTGATAATGAAAAAAGACATGCAAGTAGCGACAAAACCATTAACCAGCAGCAACGGTAGAATGGCAATAAGCAACAAACAAATAGCCCCATTACTCACTACAGCCTTCAGCTCTATAGTTACGAAGAATAAATGTCACACTACAATGCAGTAACAATTCATAAACACTCCACACTGTGGTAAAGATACTTCAGACGATGTTTTGGTCCCTCCTTGGTCATTACGAAGTTTCAATTATATGAGGAAATGATGATAAAGCCAGAAGATAGTTCGGTATACAGAAGGGAAAAGAGAGTTAGAAGACCTGTTCTCTAATTTTTTAACCCTCCTCCATCTTTACCATTCTTTCTTCTGGGTTTTCTCCTAATTTACTCGAAATGTCTAAGGTTTCCTATCAAAGTTCGGGTGAATTTTTAATGTGAATTTACAGCTTTGCACAACACTGACATTACTAGAACGTATAAACTTCTTTGTGGAACCTGACGCGCAGAATAAATATTTGGGGAATTAGAGGCTTCAGCACGTTCAAATATTTTGGGAAGCTGAATATAGCAAAGAAAGTCAAGCGAGTTGTATAAAATGTATGCTAGAAGAAGACTGGTAGTATTGTGTGGATTGTTTGTGTTGCCTGGATTATTAGCGTTTCATGAATTTGTTGTGTGGATTAACAGTGTGGCGTGGATTGTATTTCGTGTATAATTGGGCGTGGAATATTATTGTTGCATGGATTGCTAGCGCAGATTAGCGTGGATTGATAGGGCAACTTGGATTATTAGCCGAGTGTGGATGTTTACTATGGAGTTTATAATCAGTGTGATGGAGCGTATTAGTGGATTGTTAGTGTTGCGTAATATCGACAAAATTTTGCCTCCGAAGAGTGTTTTTAATGTGTACCCATATCGATCCTGTAGATGGTAGCGCAAGAGCTTATGGATACACAAAAGGCCTCTGTTACAAGCAAATTTAGTAAATTTGCTTAATATGTCTTGTTTTCATTAGTAAGATATTTTGACATATCACATGGGTTATTATACTGTATACCTTTTTATTCCTCAATAACTGGGCAGTTAAGCACATAATATTAAAGATAGCGACTATAGGATTGGCCAAGTCGTATTTGGATTGATAATCATCTCTGTGTCTGCCAAACACCCAGGAGTACTTGTAGCCAAGCCTTAGCTGGCTACTACAACATCAGTCAGTCTGTTCACTTTGCAAGTTGCTACATAAACGTACTTATGTACGTTCATATTATCACAGTGGGTGACAGATCTACTCAGACTTCTAACTGTCTTCCTATAACATACATTTTCATTATTTATTTATTTCTTAATATCATTCCTAATCCTAAGCACAATTACAAAAAAAAGTTATGATCTACATTTGCGATCACGGTATTTTTTTGATAACTTATCAGCTGATTTTGGAGTAATTTAATGTGTGAGGGCATCCATAACAATTGTACATTAATTCTTTTTCCCGGATTTTTTAGTATTTATATCTGGCTTCTCCAGCGAACATGTTGTTAAGACTCATACGAGTCAAGAGCCTTCCTTCATCATGACATAGAATAAGTAATAATCATAGAGTCAAGCTCGGTGTTAGTGTTGCGTGTATTTTTAATTTGTCATGAATTATTCGTGTGTCATGTACTGTTGGTGTTGAATGTATTGTTAGTGAAGCATATATTGTTTGTGATATGAATTTTAGCGTGGTAGTGTTTGAGTGGCAGAGATTATTAGTGGGACATGAATTGTTAGTGTAGCGAGGATTTCTAGTGTGACATTTTATGCTGTATTAGCGAAGCATGAAGCATAGTCGGCAGCATCAGTCTTGTCTCCAGTGTTTCTCTTATCATTTACCGACGACTATGAGCCGTTGCAAAATCACTGCAATCAAAACTATTCTACATTTACGTCCTATTTCGTCGCTCCTACACAGTTGTTATACAAGGTATTCTGTAGTGGTAACTCGCATAAATACAATGAGAATTTGGTAAGGGAATTTACACACGTGAATTATAACTGAATCTAGAACTGCTAGAATTATTTATGAATCAAGACAATAAATTTTGCACCTCCCAATGGCAATGCTGTAGCACAACTCTGCGTTGATTAGCAATGTTCCGTAATAATAATAATAATAATAATAATAATAATAATAATAATAATATATTTCTACAAGTACATATACAATGTGAACGTAGAATGTGAATGTTAGGGTGGCGTGCATTTGTGTGTCAATTATTTGTGTGTGTGAGAACTTTACTAGGTTTACCCTTACACTTGCTTGTTAATGCAAACATCTAATCGGCTAATCACGTGGCAGCACCTCAGTTCCTAAAAGCATGCAGAGATGGTCAAGAGATGCCGTTGTTCAGAGCCAAGATCAGAATGGGGAAGAAATGTTATCCGAGTTACTTTGTGGAATGATTGTTGGTGCCAGAAGGGCTGGTTTCGATACCTCGGAAACTGCTGATCTCCTGGGTTTTCATGCACAACAGTGTCTAGAGCTTACAGAGAATGGTGTGAAATACACAAAACATCCATACTGGTTCAAGCTGTCAAGAAAGTGACAGTAATTCAAATAACCACACGTTACAACAGGGGTATGCAGAAGAGCTTCTCTGAATGCACAACACGTTGAACCTTGAAGTGGATGGGTTACAGCAGCAGCAAAAAATCACACTGGGTTCCGCGCCTGAAAAGAAAGAACAGAAAATTGAGGCTACAGTGTGCACAGGCTCTCCAAAGTTTGGGTACTTGAAGACCGGAAAAATGTTGCCTGACCTGTCTAATCACGATTTCAGCTACGACATGCCAATGTTAGGTTCAGAATTTGTCTTGCACTTATGGGATGTGGTAGAACGGAGATTCACAGCATGAATGTGCAGCTGACAATTCTGCAGCAATTGTGTGATGCTATCATGTCAACATGGACCAAGATCTCTAGGGAACGTTTTCAGCATCTTGTTGAATCCATGCCACGAGGAATTCAGGCTCTCCTGGGGGTAAATGGGAGCCATACCCGGGCTGAATATATATATATATGATATCATATATATATATATATATATATATATATATATATATATATATATATATATATAATGTCGTGCCGAATAGGTAAAATTAAATCCTTTCTAAAATTTTCTCTTATACGTTTAAAGATATATTTTTTTTCATTTATGTTAATGTAAAAATTAATAATTTGGTACCAAAAAAAATTATAAAACTTACCTAACCTTATTATAACAAGCGCAATTTAATTTAGCCTAATCCAACTAAGTATAGTTTACATAAATTTACAATAATTTAATAAACACAATGAAATATATTTTTTCCGTTAGGAAGAGCATTGCTATTTAAGCCAAAATCGCAAGTTTTACCTATTCGCCACGACATATATATATATATATATATATATATAGATATGCATATGCACATACGTATCCATAATGGCGTACTGGGGACGGGTGGGGTAGGGCTACATTTGGTCTGACTCGTGGTCTCAACATCAAGGTGGAAGGCCTCGGAAGCCCCTTTGATGTTGACGGCTAATTGGTCTGTTGTTACTCTCGAGGAGGTTTGTAACTTCCTGTTGAACTGCTGATGGACGACCCAGAGACAGCGATCCAGTACGACATTACTGTTGGATGTATTGATCTTAGCTCACTACTGGTGGAACTGTTGTTGTTGGTAGTGGTGGTGGTAATGTATCGATGCTGTACCTTTATTTTTTTGTGGTACATAACTGCTAAGACTCTGGTGGTGGTGCAACACTGGTGTTAGTGATGCAACGCTTCTGACACTGTTTGTGATGGTACATTATTGCTTTAACTGTTGTTGGTGTTGCCCCACTGCTAGAATTGTTGGTAAGGGTGCAACAGTTTTGGAACTGTTGGTAGTTACTGTGCAACACTGCTTAAACTTTTGGCGATGGTGTTGTTGCAGCGCTAGTGGTGTTGCACAACTACTGGAACTGTTTGTGGTTTTCTTTTGGTGCAAAAATATGTTGAAACTGTTGGTGATGGCTTTCGTGAAAATAATGATTTACTATTTCCTAGTTATTGTGGCTACGTTTCGTTCAGCTGGCGCTTTGTCAGGCTAATGCAAATAATACAAGGCATAGTACTAGCATTTGAGACGGTGGTAGTAGTGGGTTAGTCAGTAGTACTAGCAATCTTGGCTTGTAGTAATTTTAGGTGATGGCAGAGTTTTGTGTTTTCATGGAACTGTTTTTGTTGTTAGTGTCAAAACGTAAATTAAAGAAGTCTCAAGATATTTACGTTTGTGGGTGTCTGGCTCCTTACTAACTCAGGAGCACCGCCACCACTGCTATGTAACCAAACACTTATCAGAGTGTCAAATCTTCCCCTCTAAATATGTTCATTCAAATGCAACTCAAAGTTCCGGCTAGTTACACTTGGGTACACTTTATATAGACATTGATAAAATTGCTTACAATATCTTAGGCAAATGTACTCAAGAGAAGCTAATGATAGATGGCTTCACTTGACTCTCCTGGAGGTGTTTCAAGTCAATACAAACAGTACAAAGACGAAGAGAATGTATTAAAGGAAAATAGTGAGATGCAGAAGGTTATGCATTTTATGAAACCATAGTACTATTACTACTACATAGTGGTAGTAGTAAAAGTAATAGTAGTAAATGAAATGGTAATAGAAATGGCTGGGGTCTGTTGTTTTAAGGATTTGCGGGTCTCTGATTCTATTTCATCAAGTGGTAGGCTGATGGTGATCTGGTGTTGGACACTTGCCTTGCTCAAGTTGTCACGTCTGCAAGCCCAGATTGTTTCGACAGGTTTCTAGCTGTTTCCCTGGCGTATACCTTGTTACAGCTCCTGCATGGGATAATGTAAACCCCCTTTATTGATTGGTTCAAGGTTCTCTACTTTGGAGAACCTTGAACTAGTTCACACATGAGTGTACATTATCCCTTGCAGGGGCAGCTTGTGTTGGATTAAGGTATCTTTAGATTAAGAGTCCTTCATTAGCGTTAATTTACCTCCATGTGAATAGTGAGAGTTAGATAATTATAACTCTACATATGAAAGGGGCATCAACCATGTGCTTGAAAGTGCCATCAACACGGTACTTGTCAATTACTTTACTTGAGGGAGCATTGAAAAAATAAAATTTTTAGAGATGCAAGCTGCACTTTTCAGGGATTATTTGTATGGTCACAACAAACTTCTGTGCAAAATTTCAGACCATTTCATGCCCATTTACCCTGTAGCATTGCGATCGACTTTTCGTCAAATTATCCACCATTGAAAGCAATTAGTTATAATTTATTGGTTGTCAAGAAAATAATAAAGTGTACATGGTTTATATAATTTTTGGTTATATAAATCGCCAACTATTTAATTTTAAACTATTACAAGTTATAAGTGAAGTCTTTCTTGGTGCGGAACTTGGGCATCACTTTCCTGGAAAATATTATTTGCCTGATATATCCATCTCTTGCCTTCTGTCCAGTCACTTCAGTGCAGCTTCACTCATCAATTTTATCCCTCTCTCAACAGCTTGAGTGTTTGGTCACTTCACCTCCAGTGGAGTCTCAATAATTTTCAGAACCTGTTGATCTGATAGAGAAGCAATGAAAAGAGGCTCAGTTTTGAGTTCAGTCTTCCAGTCAATCATGGAATGATAGTTCTTTGCTTGCCACTTTAGTTTGGGAATCACTACTTTTCTTGAGTTGACAATAGAAGCCACATTGTCATTCTCTTCATCTTCTCTGTTATCCTCACCATCAGTGTAGATTAACAAGTCCTCGTCAACAGCATCAGCAGAATCTTCTCCATCCTCATTACAGCTATCAGTACTTTCTACTGTCTACTGATTCTCTTCTCTAATTTTTCTTATTGAGACAGCTTTGTCTCTGTCATGTCTTCATCAACGCACATACCAAGAAGCAGCTTATCTGTGTGAGCAAAGTAGGAATTTCTTTGGTCAGTCTTCTTTACTATCTTCTTTTCTTCACTGTTCAGATATCTCATAAATTGCAGTGGCTGGAAGACGTTCTTTGGACGGTGTCTGACATAAGGTGTAGCTTGATGTGGAACCACATTGGAGCACTGAACTTTAAAATCATAATGACGACTCTTTTCAGCTCCTAACTGGGTCTTGATGTTGCCACATACAGTCTAAGGATGCTACTCCATAAAGTATTCCACCTTGACACACACGGTGGACCTGGTTCAAGAGCAGCCAAGTCATCATCAACCACACCTGTGATCACTCCTTTGCAAATCCTATACAAGTATTTCTAATCCCAGGACAGATCCCCTGCCACCTTGTCACTCAGAGCAGGGAAATCAGTGAAATTAACTGGCTGGAAAGCAATAACTGGCAGCTCTGACAGAGGATGGGACCTCTCCAATGTTCAGGACCAGTTCTCTTATCGTCACAGTGGTAGAAAACAGCCCGGAATGGCAGCTCATTTCCATGAAGCTGACAAATGAAATAATGGACCGGATGAGCAAGCAACATTTCAAGATGGTGAATGACTCCATTGTCAACTCCGACATTTACATTGGTTCCGTCACTACCAATACATACAACAGCTGCCCAGTTTGTTTCTGTTCCACCAGAAATGTATAGATAGTTTTGGCAATCTCCTTTCCATGGCCTGGCCTGTTAGTCACATTCAGTGCCGGGCTCCACCATGATGACGTAATGATCTTTCACCACTATTTTTGGACTCCATTTCTTGGTCTTCTCATTCTTTGTCATTACACGAGTGGAGGTCGTCTTACCATCAAAATACAGTGATGTGATATTTTCCAAGTTTGCTAGCCCATTTTCTTGCCTCTCCATTCGGTATTTGTGTCTGGCATCTCGTAACTTCTGTGGTCCAATAGCTTGACTTTTGTCGTCCTTGGTGATAATGCCATAGTCCATTAAGGTGGCGGTAGCAATGGCAGCTCCAGCATAATCACTGATCAAGTATCGGTCACATGTGGCTGCCAGTGTGGGGAGTCTTGTTCTGTTCTGCTGTGAGCTGCTGGCAGTCAGACCTCTCAAGACATAGTCAGCATCAGTATGGACAGAAGGGTTATCTCTGGCATCATTTGTATTATCGTCAGAATCAGAAACGTCTCCAGCTGCCGGTTCACTCTGTCTTTCCTCCAGCTCCTTCCTGGCTCTGACTGCATCCTGCTCCTCTTTTACCGTCACTATCCCACATCCTCGTTACTGTCATGTCAACACAGCCAATTTTCATCTTCTTATCGCCTCTCTGGTCAAGGAGGAACTGTACCTCACGTTTAGGAACTTTCACATCACAATTACAGGCCAGATGGTATCCGTCACACTCCTTTATTTTGTACCTACATCTTGACAGGTGGCAGCAGAACACAAACAACTACATATATCAAACAACACGTTCATTTCTTCCTGAAATGTAGCTTTTTTGGAGACATTTTTGTTCTGATTAAGTTCTATTCCTCTACTGTACAATTTTCTCAATCTTTCCTCAATAGTTTTCTGGCTGAGAATAGTAATAGTCTTTCTGTCTCCAATTGATTTCTGCCATAGTTCAGAACAATCCTCAGCTGCTGTCTTGATAATCACCGAAACATCAGTAAATTTTACTTCATCACATTGATATCGCCAGCAGTTCCTTTACATATCGCCTTCGGGCGGAAGTTTGTTCATTGGAAGAACACTGGCTTATTTAAAATATATTTAGTTGAATTAGGCTAAATTAAATTGAGCTTGTTATAATATGGTTAGGTAAGTTTTCTAAGGTTCTTTTGGTACAAAATTATTAATTTTTACATTAACATAAATAAAAAATATATATCTTTAAACGTATTAGAGAAAATTTTAGAAAGGACTTAATTTTAAATGAGTTCTTGCTAATTGACCAATTTTACCTATTCGGCATAAATATATATATCTTTATTATTATTAGGACGTTTGGTTAGTGCGGTTGCACAATTGAAGTCAAAGGATAATAGGCGAATTTCTATCAAAATGTCAGAGTTTGTCTACGTCAAGGGTGGGACTTCCTGTCTAGAATGTCACTTACAGCGTCCACATGTCAATAGTGATGTCTGAGGTCTCTCTTATAAGAAAATCTATTAAGTTGTGGACAACTGATTAGACCGACCTGGCCATCCTCGCACAGAGGTGCCGGACAGATTCACATGATGCGTGTGAGCTGTGTATATCCATTCATAACCACAGCCATAGTGTGTGTTTATTTACGTACGTTTTACACATAAAATGACGAACACATATTTGACTTTCACCCACCTCTCACTAAGTGTGCGAAATACTCGTAAGTGCCCTCACATAACACTGGAATGTTTCTCGTAAAGGTAACACTTATGGCCTTATTCTCTGAACAAATATACGTAAAATATCCCTAGAGACAAAGATTAAAAAAAAAGGCTTTTAGAGATATAGCCTATAATGTGCTATTAAGTGTTTCCAATTCTCTTTGATCATTGTTGATACCCTATGGTCATCTCCCTGTAATTTACTCCAGTAATTTCACTCCGGTAAGTTGATTCCCAGTTATATTCCTCCCAGTCGATTTCATTTCCAGGTAACTTCATTCCCCTTATAAAAATATCAGTCTTGTTTCAATAGTTACATAATATGGATTTAATGCAAATAATATTTATATCTTAAGTTACCACAGCCCCACATACTCTAAAGTGACTTATTTTAACCTAATCAAAGCTAACCTAACCCATTCTAACCTAACCTCATCTAACATAACCTACGCTAACCTAACCTACTATCATCCAACATAAACTAACATATCATATTTTAGCCTAATGAGCCTATTCTAACATAATCCTCTCAAAACTATACTAATTTACCTTTCTCTAACGTAATCCACCTAACCACAAACCACATGTTTTTATAAATGCTTCTAATATATGTTTTAGATCATTTTTTTCATCGATGTCTATATGGGAAGTCAAATTACCGGGAGTCAGATTACGGTCACACTTCTGAGAATTCCTCGGCCTAGCGGACCTCGGTCACGGTGTAAACAAACTGAATTGTAAATTATTTCATATATTTGGATGAAATAAAAAAGGGAATTCGGTGGAACAGTGTTGTGATTTTGTGGAAGTGGTATTGGCAGTAATAGTGGCTCTGGTGGAAACGGTAGTTGTGGTTTTTGTTGTTGATGGTGGTAGTTGTGGTAGTTGTGATGGTGGTAATAGTGGTGACAACAGTTGGTGATTAATAATCACTCTGAAGGCTGACGGAGATATAATTAATGGTGCAGTGGGTGACGAGGGAATATCAATGAGGCTTTAATAATAATTATCAGGACGAGCTGGTGGCGCAACCTATCGACCGTAGCACCGACTGTCTATTGTGGCGTTATGACCATCTGTTGTGGCGTTATGACCATCTGTTGTGGCGTTATGACTATCTGTTGTGGCGTTATGACCATCTGTTGTGGCGTTAGGACTATCTCTCACGGTGGCGTGACTATGGATTTCGCCATGATTATCATAGCTGCTATCGTAGCTTCGTAGCCTCATGAAATAATAATGTAAGCAAGAGACTTGTTAGAGGCTCACTAAGTTCTGTCTCGCACTCTTTTAATACTCGTTGTAAATTGCTTTAATCTTCTTGTTTACATAACTGTAAAGTTCGTATTAGTTTGCACTTCGTTCAGGATCGACTCCAGCAATGTGGATGAGATCTACAAAGAATTAGAGCAGCGACACCAGAACCAAATTCGCTACTCATTCTACATTACGGAAAGGGCTGCAGGGGAAAGTTATTCACATTACGAATGAACGGATAACTCGTGAAATTTGAGAATATTCGCCCGTTGAAGGTGAACCACTGGCGAGTAGAGAACAGAGGACTGAACCTCTACCGACAATGTTGCTCTTCATATAAAGTAAAACAAAAATGATAGGTTGATAAAGTCTCGCAAACACGTTTCTACGCACATTTTCCATGGGTAATGGCTACACATCTGCACCTGAAGAACTTTCAAAATTCTCTATGCGTCCGGGAACTTTGTCTATTAAAGTAATAGAATACATAGATTTTTGTCCCGGCCTCTCCCTCGTTATCTCTGTCTGTCTCTCTCTCTCCCTCGTTATCTCTGTCTGTCTCTCTCTCCCTCGTTATCTCTGTCTGTCTCTCTCTCCCTCGTTATCTCTGTCTGTCTCTGTCTCTCTCTCCCTCGTTATCTCTGTCTGTCTGTCTCTCTCTCCCTTGTTATCTCTGTTACTTTGTCTTTCTCACCCTCGTTCGTTCACACTCGCTTTACACAAGCGCCTTCAATAAACCCGCCCAACCTTTTCAATAAAATCTCATAATTCTCCTCCCTCAAGCAAACCACCCTATGCATTCCCACTCGTGTGTGTGTGTGTGTTTTGTGTTTCTGTACTCACCTAGTTGTGGTTGCAGGGGTCGATTCACAGCTCCTGGCCCCGCCCCTTCACTGGTCGCTACTAGGTCACTTCTTGCCACATGAGCTATGTAATACCTGTGTGTGTGTGTGTAACATATATATATATATATATATATATATATATATATATATATATATATATATATCAATAACACTGCGACTAGCCAAGGATTCGAACCCATGCTGCTTTGGCCCGCCTCATGGTGAGCGAAAACCCATGACGCTCTAACCCACAGGACCACGCAATCCTACAAGAACCAAGCACCCAGCCAAGCTAGGTGTGTTACCCTTGGTCCGAGGACATACGGTGGTGTGGGTGCCTCTGAGCTAATTTCATTCTCCTCCCCGTTTGGTGTACTAGTCACAAGTACACCAAGTGGTATTGATCAATAACAACACTGTTATATATAATATGGGAAGAAATAATTGCCCTAAATGAGCTCTTCTTGCCATCGCCCCCCCCCCTCGCTCTTCCCACTTCCCTTACCCCTGCCTCTCTCCTTCGCTCACTTCCTTCTTCCCTTACCCCTGACTCTCTCCTTCGCTCACTTCCCTCTTCCCTCACCCCTGCCTCTCTCCATCTCTCTTGCTTTGTACTGACCGTTTTTATTTTATTTTCACTATAAGGTTTCTCACATTTATCCTCGCCAAACGAGTTGTCAGAAGACTTCAAATGTTTTATTTTTGTACAAGCTCGAACCCTTATCAATGTGTTATTTATTTCTTATATTCTTTGAACTCACTTCGGAAGCAGGTTCTCATTTGTCCTCGTCTCTTTGTGTGTATTTCCCTATTTGTACTCTATTTGCAACTGTCGAGGTTAAGTCTTAGCTCCTTTCCCCGCCTATTAAATTATACAAAAATTTCACTCACACACACACACACTCCTGGCGGGGCCAGGAGCTGAGTATCGACCCCTGCAACCACAGTTAGGTGAGTACAATTAGGTGAGTACACACAGCAGAGAGACAGGCCAGGCTGCTATGGGCTCTGAGTTACTCCCCTATATCTGTCTCCAATACAGCAAGTTACCAGCCAAGCTTGTCTGTATTATTATACCCAATCTACGAAAGATCACCCACGACAAATGACCCCACACACACCCCACACACACACCCCACACAAACACCCAAACACACACCCCACACACCCCACACACACACCCCACACACACCCCACACACACCCCACACACCCACACAAACACCCAACACACACACCCACACACACACCCCACACACACACCACACACACACCCACACCACAACACACCACACACACACACACACACACACACACACACCACACACAGGCCTAGTGTCAACTACATGTGCCTTGACAAAATGTAACTAACACACACACACACACACACACACACACATATATATATATATATATATATATATATAATATATATATATATATATATATATATATATATATATATATATATATATATATATATATATATATATATATATATATATATATATATATATATATATATATATATATATATATATATATATATATATATATATATATATATATATATATATATATATATATACTATATATATATATATATATATATATATATATATATATATATATATATATATATATATATATATATATATATATATATATATATATATATATATATATATATATATATATATATATATATATATATATATATATATATATATATATATATATATATATATATATTATATATATATATATATATATATATATATATAGTATATATAATATATATATATATATATATATATATATATATATATATATATATATATATATATATATATATATATATATAATATATATATATATATATATATATATATATATATATATATATATATATATATATATATATTATATATATATTATATATATATATATATATATATATATATATATATATATATATATATATATATATATATATATATATATATATATATATATATATATATATATATATATATTTATATATATATATATATATATATATATATATATATATATATAACAGGAAGAAATCCAAATATTCTTTCTTGAAGCCTTTTTATCCACTTCTCCGAGGCTATGGGTCCCACAATTTGTACCAGAGGTGGACCCCATCCTATTTATTATATATATATAGACTGTTGGGTTTAGTCCTGACTCTTTCTCTTCTACTTCAGCTCTTCCTCTCACCGGCTATTCTTCTTCTGTCCCCACTTCCCCCTCGCCCCTAGTGGGTCCTTACCTGAGAGTCTGAACTAACTAACTAACTATATATATATATATCTTAAAACCATGTTCTGTGATTTCACCATCTCTGACCACCCCGAGGCTGAAAAAGTACTTGCTAATATTACCGTGACTCATTAACATCTTTCAGGTGTATCTTTTTGTTTCAGATGTTTGTGGTACAGACTGTCTGCCCTATGAAATACACTTAAGTATCTTGTAAATTGTAATCATATCTGTCCTGTATTTTCTTTCCTTTAAGTTCATCAGATTCAGTTCTTTTGCTTATATTCATAGTTTGGTTTTAAAATCAAATTTTTCGACTTTCTCTGGTTTATATTTTTCGACTTTCTCTGGTTTATATTTTTCGACTTTCTCTGGTTTATAATTTTCGACTTTCTCTGGTTTATATTTTTGGACAGGTGTGGGCTCCAAGCAGGTCCTAGATACTGTGCCATATGTCGCATATAGTGCCCTGTATTTTTTTTCTTGGGGTTTCTGAAAAGTGCTCTCAAGTTTGGCATGAGCGCAAAAGCCTCTGACACATGACCTCGCGCAACTCTGCATGACCTCGCGTGGTCTCGCGTGACCTGGCGTCGTCAGCGCGCTCGCCACACCTTTGATCTACGAGATACGGAAGCCGCATGCCGACCCCCAAGGCTGGAATTTGTCATGCTGGGAGGCAGGGCAAGAGGAAGGTGGGGAGGTAGAAGCGAGAGAAGGAAAGTGGAAGAGAGGGCGGGGAAAGGGAAGCAGAGAGAAGAAAGACTGCAAACTGATAAAGATAGGGAAGAAATGGAGAAAGGAAGAGAGGGATATTATTATAGATTTATGCAACGGCAGTGGAAAGAGGAGGAAGTTAGTCATGAAATTTTTTTTGTCAGCCAAAAGATTCTCGAAAAGAAAATTATAGAGTAAGGAATGCTTAACTTTAAAAAAAAATCACAGGAAATGCATGAAAAACGTGCCAGTGAACAGAAGTTTTCTCAATAAGGTAAAAATAAAATATATAAATGAATACACAAATTTATGAATGCTGAGTTAGATTGTGACAAGAAGTTCGTGGTTATTGAAGAATGATTGCTGGAGGATAGGCGAATTATTTGTGAAATGATGTACTGAAAAAAAGGCTTAATGAGAGAAAAAGTTAACATGTTAAAGATTAAATGATGTAAAAAATAGTAAATAAGGAAGTCTAATGTAGTGAAAGGTAAACTACGATATTAAAGAAAAAATTAAGGTAAGTAATAGATGCACATGGATGTTGCGTTGTGTCGTTGGGCCCTTTGATTATATAATATATATGTCGTGCCGAATAGGTAAAACTTGCGATTTTGGCTTAAATAGCAACGCTCTTCTTGCCGAATAAGACAAGCGAAAATTTGTGTATGCAATAATTTCGCAAAAATCATTCTGGGCCTAACGAAAAAAAAAATATATCTCGTGCTTGTTTATTATTAAATTATTGTAAGATTATCTAAAATATATTTAGTTGGATTTGGCTAAATTAAATTTCGCTTGTTATAATAAAGTTAGGTAAGTTTTCTAAGGTTCTTTTGGTACAAAATTATAAATTTTTACATTAACATAAATGAAAAAAAAAATCTTTAAACGTATAAGAGAAAATTTTAGAAAGGACTTAATTTTAAATGAATTCTTGTTAATTGACCAGTTTTACTTATTCGGCACGACATGTTATATATATATATATATATATATATATATATATATATATATATATATATATATATATATATATATATATATATATAATTGTTTTGTGTTAAAGGAATAGTTGAGGAAATATAAAACAGAGATTGCGAAGTTAAGAATAAAAGATGCATGCGATAAGTAGGTAACAATAAATTTTCATGCACTTGAATTTATAGGAGAGAGAGAGAGAGAGAGAGAGAGAGAGAGAGAGAGAGAGAGAGGTAGATTCTGGGAGCTGTTAAGTGAACGTATAGGAAATTTCTGGCTAAGTTAGAAAATAATTGATTTGTGAGACATTAATGCTAAAGTAGGAGAAAAGTTGCAGATGGCATTTTAGCCAAGTTTGGAGTGCCAGGAATAAAGGACAATAGCCGGGGCTTAATCGAATTGTGTTTAAATAGAATTTTCATAAAATGCAAAGCACGTTTCAAGAGGACTGGGAAATATGACTTAAAAGTTTAATTAAATATTTTTTTTTTCCATGCGAATGTTTAAACCCGTGTGGGTCATTCATCACTAGGGGTTGAGCCTCGATCCTCCGTCTGCTGAGCATGAGACAGTCTGGTTATCAGTCAGTACACACTTATTGTTTACAGTTTAATGAGCAAAATGAAAGTGTCTGGTAAACTATGTATTAGTGTACATAAGGTTGACTTTACTAATGTATCTAGTTTATATTAGAGGAGAGAGTGTTGAGTGATCAGTGTTGAGTGATCAGTGTTGAGTGATCAGTGTTGAGTGATCAGTGTTGAGTGATCAGTGTTGAGTGATCAGTGTTGAGTGATCAGTGATCAGTGTTGAGTGATCAGTGTTGAGTGATCAGTGTTGAGTGATCAGTGTTGAGTGATCAGTGTTGTGTGATAAGTGTTGTGTGATCAGTGTTGAGTGATCAGTGTTGAGTGATCAGTGTTGAGTGATCAGTGTTGAGTGATCAGTGTTGAGTGATCAGTGTTGAGTGATCAGTGTTGAGTGATCAGTGTTGAGTGATCAGTGTTGAGTGATCAGTGTTGAGTGATCAGTGTTGGAGTGATCAGTGTTGAGTGATCAGTGTGGGTTGTGTGATCAGTGTTGAGTGATCAGTGTTGTAGTGATCAGTGTGAGGATCAGTGTGTGTGATCAGTTTTTGAGTGGAGTAAGAGTAGTGATTGTGATGGTGGGAGAACTCGAGAACTGTTAGTAGGAGGAGGAGGTGGTGGAGGAGGTGGAGATGAGGAAGAGGAGGTGGAGGAGGAGGAGGTGGAGGAGGAGGAGAGGAGGTGGAGGAGGAGGAGGAGGAGGAGGTGGGGTGGTGGTGGTGGTGGAGGAGAAGGTGGAGGAGGAGGTGGTGATGGTGGTGGTGTAGATGAAAAAACTAAAGTGCTAGAGTGTAGAGCAAAGGCTTAACCTAACCTAAGACTGTAGGAGGGTGAGTGTGAGGAGGGTGAGTGCGGGGAGGGTGAGTGCGGGGAGAGTGAGTGCGAGGAGAGTGAGTGTGGGGAGGGTGAGTGTGAGGAGGGTGAGTGGGGAGGGAGAGTGTGGGGAGGGTGAGTGGGGAGGGTGAGTGTGGGAGGGTGAGTGTGGGGAGGGTGAGTGTGGGGAGGGTGAGAGTGGAGGAGGGTGAGTGGGGAGGGTGAGTGTGGAGGGGGGGAGAGTGCAGGAGGGGTGAGTGTGTTTAATAAAAATGAAAGTGTCTGGTAAACTATGTATTAGTGTACAAAGGTTTACTTTTTTTAATGTATCTAGTTTATATTAGAGGAGAGATGTTGAGTGATCAGTGTTGAGGATCAGTGTTTAGGATCAGTGTGAGTGATCAGTGTTGGGGGATCAGTGTTTAGTGATCAGTGTTGGGGGATCAGTGATCAGGTTGAGGATCAGTGTTGGGGGATCAGTGGAGTGATCAGTGTTGAGTGATCATGTTGGTGATAAGGGGTTGTGGATCAGTGTTGAGGATCAGTGTTTAGTGATCAGTGTTGAGTGATCAGTGTTTAGTGATCAGTGTTGAGGGTCAGTGTTGGGGGTTCCCGTGTTGGTGATCAGTGTTGAGTGATCAGTGTTGTGTTTGGGAAACAGTGTTGAGTGATTAGTGTTGAGTGATCAGTGTTGAGTGATCAGTGTTGTGTGATCATGTTGAGTGGTAGTAAGAGAGTGATTGTGATGGTTGGTGAGAACTCGAGTAACTGTTAGTAGGAGGGGGAGGTGGGGGAGGAGGT